>JAKCPI010000540.1:0-78937 GCA_023213315.1 Euborellia annulipes
GAATTTATTGATCTTTTTTCGAAAGCATGAAGCAAGTCTCGTCGCTTGTTTTTTAAATGAATTATCAAACGAAATGTCGTCGGTTGCTCTACCGGGACCAAAAGTCAAACCAAAACCAGGTAAATAACCTCCCCCCCCTCAACCCTTATTTTTTCCCTATTCTTTGCATCCATTACAGGCCTTAAAGCTTATTCCGCGTTTCTTTGTTCAATTCAAATTTTACTTGCCTGCCCAGTCAAAGCATTTTCTTGATTTCTTTTTAGAGAGAGATTTGGTTGGAATAGATCCTTCAACTTCTCGCTTGGTCTTCTTGGCCTCAGCATCCGATTTCGAGGAGCAACTCTCTTTGCCTCTTCCTTTATTGAAGAAGCATCAAAAAATGGAGATGCACAGCCGATTAGTCGATTCTCATTTATACATTTTAAGGAAATGGATTTGCGATTATTTATCCAATGAGAAGTAAGTTTGGAGAGGCTAAAATTGCTAATAATAATTAAACAAAATCCCTCCGTCCCAAATTAGTTGATACATTTAAATATATTTCTTCTGATTATTGATTGATTCTGATGATTTTATAATTTTGTTTTAATATATCTCAGAGCATTCCAATAATTAATACGAAGGAGGTTTTTTAATGAAGGGCCGTTTTGTTATAAAGAAACAAACCATTTTTGATTTTGCATTCTACATACTTTTTTCTACTTTTCTACATAATTGCCTTGCCTTAAAACTAAGTTTTGCTCTGATAGCCATTCAAGTTTGACACAATTTTGTAGAGCTCTCAGCTACAACTCTTGAGGAAATTCTAGTGATTGCGAATCTTCTTTCCTGGTGAATTTTAGCGTCACCGGCTGAAACGAAATCTCCCGAGACAACTTATCGTTGGCCTGAGCGAGATTCGCCCTGGTCGTTCTTGTTTCCCTCCACTACACTTTTATTCAAGTAGGCATACAAAACAAGACAAGGCAATTATGTAGAAAAATAGAAAAAAAAGTATGTAGAATGCAAAATGCAAAAAACAAAAGTAGTTGAAAAATATTATGTTTGTTTGTTTCTTTATAACAAAACAATTTGAATTCTTTTAAGTTTTATTTTTAATTTTAAGTGGGGGGTTATTGAGGGTATAAAAAGAGTGCCAGAGAAAAGTTACAGCCCGAGCCAGATATGGGGGCACTAGGGGTTAATTTAATATAAAATTGTAACCTTTTCAGATCCTTCGCGACACTCAAAGGAGAATTACTGCCATATATTGTGAAAAAACAATTATTCAAGCCGAAGAGAATAAACACCGACGTTGAGCATTCATTGATTGGAGTCGACACCAAAAAAGGCAAGGCGATGATATTTTAACAAAACCCTCAACGAACAAAGGGAATTCTTGCCTTGTTGTCGATTTGCTCACTGACCAACTTTATTCTCGTTGATTAGGACAGGAGGCAGAGGCAGCAGCCAGTACCCAAATCTCACAACGTTCTCATTAAACTATCAGTTCCCCCCGAACATAAAGTTGCCTCTGTACGCCTTTTTGTCTACATATGGGTGAATACCCTTATATATAAATGTAATAATAACAACCATATGTATGTAATTGTGGTTTTTTAACGATATTAATAATCTTTTGTAGCCCTGTCACCCGATATGCTAGATCGAAACGTGAGATTTTATTGGCTGCTGCTTCCTGTTCTAATCAAAACCCTCAATCACAGCGACTGATTATAGCGACATTAGACCTAAACAGCAGCCTCTCTGGTAGACCTTTTGTGTTCCCACTCAGGAACAGACAAGTCAAAGCATTCTGTCTTGACTTGTCTGTTTTTAAACCATCTATATTAGAATGCATCAGACAAAATTTCTAGACGTCTGAGGCGAGTTTCGTGTGTAACTTGCAAGCTGATTTTTTTTTAATCCGGAACGTTATCAAAGAAATTTTCTACTCTAAGGATAATTTCTTATTTTTTCCAGATATCCTCGCGTCTACCGACGATTCTCAAATTAGAATCCACATCTCTAATTTATCTTGCTACTCTCGTGGTCGAGATCCTCACGAATTGCGGGATTCCGTTCGTTGTTTTGCCTATCGACCGCCACGTGGAGAATCCAACGCTTTCCGGACAAACTCGCTTGTCTCGTATTGCTACGCAAATAAAATTGTAAGCACTGGCATCAATTAACTACGCTATTTGCCCTTAGGGCAGGTTTCTTCATCCATGGTCAAGTAGCTGAAGAAACTCTAAATTCAGGGGGAATTGATATTTTAATAAGAATAATTACTCGGAAAATTAATTCTGAGAAATGGAATTCATTCAATTCAAACAATGCAAATTAACCAAATAATTAAGTATTGTTGTAATTTTTCACTATAAATAAACAACGCCTGCCCTCGGGCTTGGTGTAGGGGTTAGAGTGCTGGCTGGCCTTGTATACTAAGGGTCGCGGGTTTGAAAAGCCGAAAGACGGTGAATGTGAAAAAAAGTGTGAGTGTTTAAAAAAAACGCTTTATTTTGTGCGCAGATTCTTTCAAACCTCTTAATAATTTAACTTTAAAAAAATAATTCTCAAACCCACCTAAATAATTTATATATTAAATGGCGACTGAAAAGAACTTGAAAAAATTACTAAACGGATATTAAAAGGGAAAATTACTCGGCTAATTATGATAATTAATGAATTATTTTCCTTTTGATTCAACTTCATTTAATAAACTAAGAAGATGATGAGATGTGGTATGTATATTTTAAATAAGTTTTAGGGTTTCTTTACGGTATTGCAAGGCTTAATCAAGGGCGGATACAGGGGGGGGGTAAAGGGGTAATTACCCCCCCCCCCCCCCCGAGATTCGAAAAAATACCTTTTTTTCGCAAAAAAATTTATTTTTAATGTAAAATTTTTAAAATTATTACTTAAAAATTTGATGTGTATTTATATTCTGGCAAACAAGTACAGAATGCGCTTTTAAATTACCGAAATTAAAAAAAAATAGTGTGCTGTGCGACGAGTCACACCAGATTACCCCCCCCCCCCCAGAAACACCTCTGGATCCGCCATTGGGCTTAATCAACCAATAACTTGACGATGAATGAAGAAGCCGGTCCTTAGATAGGAGGATTTAATTTAATTCAACTTTTGTTCCTAGGCAAGTTCCCTCATCTCTTGCGATGCAGCCCCGGCGATTCACCCAGGAAGCAGCATGCAATGCACTCAGTTCTGCGACGAGAGCCGAGTTGGCGACCGAGCGATCGTCGAGGCGCGCACTTCGCTGACGCGAACTCACATTGGACAAGGATCTCAAGTGCAAAGCAAAACACGTTTGCAAGATTGCGTCGTTATGGCTAATGTGATCATAGAGCAAGGGTAAATATAACATCTAAAGGATTAGGGATCGTCTCAAATAAAGAAATGGCAATTTTAACAAAAAAAAAAAAAAACAGTTTTAAAAAAGCTCTGAGCAGCGCTCTCGCCTACGCTATTTTCGACGCCTTTCAGCCCCACACATTTCTTCCTTTTTGTTTTTTATCAATCAATTCAATCGAATGTCTCAAAGCTAACAATCTTTTGTTTTCCCCTTTTCAGATGTACTTTGATTAATTGTATTCTTTGTGATAATTGCCGGATAGGATCGAAAACTTCGCTCAAAGATTGTTTGGTTGGAAGCAACTTCCACGTCCCGCCTGACTGTGAGTGGAAATATTTTTAATTCTGTGCTTTAATTTATTATTGCAATTGACGGGTTGTGATTAGAAAATCTTTTCTTTTGCATTTCCGTAAATTCTTTTTATTTTTAAGTGAATTCAAATTCAAATCTCTTTTATTTTTTATTAATGACTTTTCTAATTTTATTTTGCAGCCAATCATCAAAATGAAGTTTTAACTGATTTAGATAGATTAATGGAGATTTAATTTTGTTTGCTTTAAATAAATTATTTACCTTGATTAAAAAATCTTTTTTTTTTTTTTTTTATGCCCTCCTACTCCTTCCTACCTTTACTCTTCAATTTATTTAAGAACTTAAAAAGTATTCCATAACTTATTATGTATTTACAAGGAATATAATAGCCAAATTTGGCGCAGGGCCTGGGGGGGGGGGGCATACGCCCCCTGGATGCCTCCTCAGTCAGCTTGAAACCAAAGTCGTGGGAGGATATTTTTTTTTTTTTTTAAACCTTCACACTTTTTTCTCATTCACACTCACACACACATTCACACTGCCTTTTCGGCAACTCAGGCCATATAAGACTTTTACGATAACCGTTATTGATTAAATATACATATATGGGGTCCAGGCATTCTTATTTAAGCCATTTGGTATCCAATTGGAGGATATATTTATAAATTTGTTTTTTTTTTTTTTTTTTTTTTAAACAATAAATGATTTAAAAATAAAAAATCTGGTGACCAAATGGCTTAAATAAGAATGCCTGGACCCCATATATGTATATTTATTAATAACGGATATCGTAAAAAGTCTTATATGGCCTGAGTTGCCGAAAAGACTGTGTGAATGTGTGTGTGAGTGTGAGTGTGAATGAGAAAAAAAGTGTGAATGTTAAAAAAAAAAAAAAATCTGGTGTGACCAGTCGCACAGGATTTTTTGTGTCGAGATATATTTAGTTTCCGTTGATTCGTATATTAAAGTTCACTAGCGGATGGCGTCTCGAAATATGACTAAGAGTTGTCCAGATAAATGTATTTTAATTAATTTTGAACGAAAATATAATAATATAATGGGGGCCTTTAGAAGAAGAAAAAACTTTTTCCCCGCGCTGGTTTTCAATTTCCCTCCTTTTTGCCTTGGCTATTTAAATCTGATTTAAATTCCCTGGTTCAAGTTTACCAAAATATATTAATTAAAATATAATTTTATTCATTAAAATTTGGACAAGATATTTCCGAGTTTAGAAAAATAAAATAATTTTAATTCATTTTAAGAAAAAAAAAAAAAAAAAATTTCTTTTATTTGTAAATCGTAGAATTTAGAGGTTAGAATCTTAAATGTCATGTTTTCTCTTTATTTATTCCTTTAAAATAAAATAAAACTTTATAAAATATCTGCCCTTATTTTTAAATAAATTAATAAAATACGAATTTTAAAATTCAATGAAACGCCAAATTCCTTTTCAAATGGATTCAAATCCAAATTTATCCAAAGGTTAGTCGACTTTCTTAAAATAAAATAAATATTTAAAAAAAAAAGCAAATTTCTATTTTAGTTGCTCGGGTGGAAAGCGATTTGTCTTCAATGGAATTAATAAATCCTTATCGAGTCACAAAACATCAAAGGGAAGATCTCGTGGAATTAGCGAAGGAAATCGCCAAGGTGAAATTAAAAGAAAGAAAAACCAATTTTTAAATCTCAAATGTATATTTTTTATTTGCAATTTGCAGGCCGACAATTTCGTCGTCTACAACACATGCGGGAAATTGGAAGTGATTGCTCAGCAAATGAACTTTTTAAAAGAGCAAGCCAAATCAATTCTGAACGAAGCAAAGAAAAGCTTAGATTTAAATCACGCAGCTTGTAATTTCGTTAAAAGGCCAGGGCATGTTTATTATTTGTACCAGCGGGAATCTGGACAAAAATATTTCTCTATGCTCTCACCTCAAGTAAGTTTTGATTTCTTTTATATATATATGCCCATAAAAACGCAAAATCAATCAAAAAGCAAATTCATTCCGATTCGTCATCATGAATGTTGTATTCAGGAAAAATATACAGTTGGTGTTAAATTAAAGTTCAAACTCTTTAGCACTAAATTATAGTCAAAAGTTCATTCAAAGGGAATAACAAATTATGTGATGAGACTGAATTTAATAAGGCTGAACGCACACAGATTGAGCAATAACCCTTTTCGACAAAACGTTGAATGTCCAATTGTGATTGTCAGAGATGCGACCTTTAAAACCACAGTTAAACCGAATTCTATTACTTTTACTAGAGAGGTGCTGATATAAGTTCCCCTGCCATAAAATAATCCTAGGCTTTTAAAGATCAGAATTTTTGTTGTCCTTCCAATGTATCAGTTATTGTTGAAGGATATGGCAGCCAAAAATAAAACACTCTCGATCCTCTGTGCAAGTCGAGCGTTTCGGGCAAAATTGTCCGTGAACAATTCTATTGAGAGGAAGTCAAGTCCAGGGCCGGATTGGCCGAGATCGGGAAAAATATTGATCTTTATTTGTCTTTGAGGGGCCCTCGGGATTCAGGGATCAACGGTATTTTAAAAATATTTTTGGGTATGGAGGAGGGAGATATTTAAAAATAAGTTCGCCCCCCCCCCCCCCAGGAAAAAATTCAACATACACCCCTCTGGTACAAAATCTCCCTGGCGCAGACGAATTATAAATTGTGGAGTTTTAAAAAAAAAGGAAAGACACTTTCATATCATCTAAGATTGTGGCACCATCTAGCGGCGAGAGTTCGAACTAACTAAGAACAAGCTGGTTGTATGATTTGATTCTCTTATGCACGCGACAATCAAGTTCCAAGAATGCCTTGCTTCCAAGTATAATTAATATTCTTAGAAATCTATTTTCATAACGAATTATTAAAATAATAGAAGACATTTATATAATAAAAAAATGTACCAAATGGCTTAAATAAGAATGCTTGGACCCCAAATAAATATATATTATTAATACCAGTATCGTTTAAAGTCTTAAATGCCCTAAATTGCCGAAAAGACTGTGTGCATGTGTGTGTGAATGGGAAAAATGTGTGAACAAAAAAAAAAAAAAAAAGAAATAGGATTTTTATCAAATACAAATTTATATGGTAGAAAATGTTAGGTTACACAATTGTACAAGAGAATAGAGAGAGAATTAAATAAAATATTTTAATTACCATTAATAATAATCCCGAATCGACTCCGCAGTGTGAGACAAAGACGAGGGTCGAGGAAGATGTCGACCATTAAAATTAATAATCCATTATCCAAGGGCACTAATTAAAACACTGATGAACACTAATAATCACAAAATAAAAAAGAAACTTTTAATAAAAAACGCGAATGTGCAGTGAATGGATGGCGCGCGAAAAGCCAACTGACTGGAGATGGCGTCACTTTCGCCTTCTCCTTTAGAAAAGGAGGGGTTGAAAAGGAGTGGGGGAGATGGCGCGGAGAATGAAGGCATCTTTTCAATCTGGTCTCATGTTGCCAGGGTACGCATTTCTGTTAGCCTCGATAATTGAGAGTTGTGCATATATTTAGTTCTGCGAGTATTAGAATCAGGGAGGTAAAATTTATAAACATCAGGCAAAAAAAAAAAAAATTAGATTAAAAAAAAAAATATTGAAAATGTCTTCGAGAGAGCCCGGGGCTTTCGGGGTTTTTTAAAATATTTTTGTGTGTGGAAAAGGGGGATATTTAAAAATGAGTTCCCCCCCCCCCCCCGAAAAGATTTATTCTATTCTGGTTCAAAATATATATAGGCGCCCTCTTCAATTGGCAAAATTCGGAGACTTTAATTGCCACAGTCTAATCCAGTTAGTCAAAGAACAGTTTTAGTTAAATTTTTGTATATTATTTAATTTTTTCTTTTCGCCCCCTGGACCTCCCGCCTGCGGCGGACCCTCGCCCATAACGTTCTCTAACATATAAGACTGCAAAATTTCGTTTCAAAAATCCAACGGGAAGTTGGTCAAACAGAGCGTGACAGACGGTCGGACGGACAGACGGACACTCCGCGTTTATAATATACAGATATCTATACTATTATATAAAAGACAATCTCTGTCTGTCTGTCTGTCTGTCTGTCTGTCTGTCTGTCTGTCTGTTTGTAACGCATAGACTCCGAAACTACTGGACCGATTTTCATGGAGTTTTTTTTAATGGGTAGGGAATTTTCCGGGGGTGGTTTTAGGATATCATTATATCGAATTAGGGGTAGGGAACCCCCCTTTTTTGGGGGTTATCAATTACCCCATAGCAAAGCATTGGAAAACAGGATCTAACTCGCTTTATGAAAAATATATTTATCAAATCTTTAAAATGAAAAATAAAAACTCTTCCTCCCCCTAACAATTCGACATTTGAAAAGATTTTTCCGCTCTGCGCCCCCCCCCCCTAAAATTTTATTTTTTTTATTTTTCATTCGATTTTAATAAAATTTAAAATGTTGCTTTCTTAGGGTGTAAATAATTGAAAAATGGTATTTTAGACATCAGAAAGTTCAATCACCCCCCTGCCCCCCCTGAAATTTATTTTTCATTCGATTTTAATACAATTTAAAATGACGCTTTCTTAGGGTGTAAATAATTGAAAAATGGTATTTTAGACCTCAGAAAGTTCAATCACCCCCCTGCCCCCCCCCCCCCCTGAAATTTATTTTTCATTCGTTTTTAATAAAATTTAAAATTACGCTTCCTTAGGGTGTAAATAATTGAAAAATATATTAATCAAATATTTAAAATAAAAAATAAAAACTCTTTTTCATAATTAATTAAAATACATTTATCTGGACAACTCTTAGTCATATCCCGAGACGCCGCCCGCCAGGGGTTAGCGGGGTAGGGTTGCCGAAGGCAACCCTACCGCAGCTAGTATATAATAATCTATAGAAGAGGCCCTTTGTGCTAGAATTTTCCCGGGCCGCTGAGACTTCCCAATCCGGCCCCTGTAATTTTGCATAGTTCGTCACATCTGATTCTACTACGTATTCTACATAAGTATTGTGAAGAATGCCAAAATGGCTAGTATTGATATTCTTGCCAGTCAATTTTAACGAGAGACGCCTTTCTCTAAGCCTAGCCTCTAGTTGTTGGTTCTTTCTTTTATCCCCCTTGTTATTGTTTTTTAGGAATGGGCCTCCACATTCGAGAAACCGCCGCATCTCTTCTTAGGGGGGTATTTTTTAAGACATGACTCAAGTTGGATCCCAGAGGAACAAATGAATGAACAAAACATCCAATATTTGAACGAGATGCAGCAGCAGCTTCTCAACAGCCCCCATTTATCGCTGACCAATTGAATGGGCATCTGGGCATGTATAATTAAATTTATTTTTTGTTTAATTGTTGTTTAAATAAATTTGATCTTTTTATTTTTAACAACTTGTTTGTTTTCATTTCCATTTGCTTCCCATCTTTTGTTATTGACAGGGCCGAGGATTTAGTGAAAGAGAGGAGAAACAATTATGTGAAATAATTTATTAAAAATAAATTAGGAATGTAAATTTACAATTTCATTTTACATGACGTGTTTTTTAAATGCATCTTTAATACATGTTTGTTGGCGCCAAATTAACGACGACTTTGCGGGACGGGATTTTGTTCTCTAGCACTTTGAAAAAGGATGGAAGGAGAGATGAGCAAAACGACAAAGGGCGAAGGGATGACGCAAACCTTTTGCCAGAACGGCTAATTATTCCTTCCTTTTCGAAAATGCTAGAGCTTAAGAGAAATGGAAATGCGCGCATTTGTTATCTATAAACGGAAAAGGATAAATTCAAAGCATTGCAACGAGGACGTCGTTAATTCGGCATCGACCCAATCAGTTAACAAAAACGTTGGCGACTCAATTAATTACAAGTTTTAAGTACAATCAATATGAATTTGTCACAATTTTTAAGAATTAATATTTGAGAAAATGATTATTTTAGAGAAGAGTTGAATCCTAAATTTTATCTTTTATTTCTTTATGATTCAAAGATGCCAAAATCTCATCTCTGTTGAAAATTAAACACAAAATGCTTTTGAACAAGAATAAAGAGGCGACATATAATTAGCAAAGAATATACAAGTTAATTAGCAGAGAAAAGAATAGAAAGCAATTGTTAACAATAAATATGCGAGGATCCCAATTAATGATAAGGGGGGGGGGGGGCGTTAGAATGATGAAAATAAAACAAATTTCAATATAGACTACCAAAGTGGCTACTTGTCAATTTATGAGGGGGACAAGTGACCACTTTGCTAGTCTATATTGACCAATATCTTGGCCAGTTTCAAAACATTTCCTCAAACTCCAGAATTTGGTCATTGGAAAGCTTTGAGTTTTAATTTTGTCTTGCCTTATGAAATTAAAATAAATAAATAATTAAATCTCTAATGAAAACTAATAGAAGAAATTGTTATATAAATAAATTTTTGTTTTTTTTCCTTTGAGAGATCGGGAATTGTGTTTGATCTGTGGGATGGGCCCCGGATTGGATAAAAACAGACAGACAGACGGACACTCCGCCTTTTATATAGATTTTTTTTAAATATTAGAATGGTATTTATATTGCCTGATACAAGTTGACTGCAATATTGCGGCACTTGACTAAGAAAAGGCCCGGGTCCGCCGCACGCGGGCCCGAGCCAGCTGGAGGGGGGATCCTGAGATGCGAAGCGGGCTAGTATCAATATATTGCTATTCATTAAATGAGAATATTTGTTGGCGTGATCGAGAGCATAAAACAAATTTTGTTTAAAGAAAGCGTCTTCAAAATGACGATATATACTTTGGAATGAAATTGTGATTTCAAGAGGTATATTGGGAAGGGTGAATGAGAGAGGCAAGGGGCTAGGCGCTGCGCTTTTACGCTCTTTCCATCCCAGAATATTTTTATATCCTCTAGCCCTAAGGACCCTCCCTCCCCCCCCAGCTGCTTCTCTCATTCACCTGAACCAATAATAAAAGCTGCGTCTGACAAAGCACATTCTTGTTTTTTTAAATATACCAGTATTCGGTTTCAGGCATTTTTTCTACAAGCATAAACCATAACATTTTTTAAATACAGTATAAAGAAAAATAATTTTCTAAATTTGTTTTGTTTTAAAAATATATTAATACGTTTTATAAAATAAATAAACTCTACTTTCCTAATATTGATTTTTAATAAAATTATTTATTTTTGTACCACATTATTTAAGAGATATGTTTCAATATTTTGCGAGCAAAAAAAAAAAAAAACAAATCGCAATTTTTTTTTATTTTCTACAGGCAATGGGGATGATTTTATATTTTGTAAAAATAGAATAAAATCTTTGTTATAATCAAAAATATTTATTTATATTTAATATTGCACTTTTTGTTTTAATCTTTGACAAAACAACGAGAGATGATATTTCGAGGGAGACTAGAATAATAAAAGGGAATATTTCTTGCTTTTATTTGTACATATAAAGAAAGCTATTTGAAATTTATTTGTTCTGGCTCAAGACCCGTAATAAGCGTGGACTAATCAAAAGCTTTGGAATATTTTATTCAAGCGAATTCTAACGGTGGAAAATTAAAGAGTGCCTCTGCTTTTTATTGTCTTTAATAGCTGATTTAACCCCGGCTTTCAATTAATTTTAGCCAAGAGGTTTTTTGACGTGACAACGTCTTACAATGCAAGCACCCGGGAGGGTGGCATGTGAGAAAAACTTGGATAAAAGAGAATGAAAAATTTTGAATATACGATTAGAATGCATATGGGAATCAAGTAACAAAAAACAAACAATACTTTCTCTCTATATTTTTCATATATAGGCAAGAGAAAGTAAAAATAGTTTGAAGTCCGGCAAAAGACGATGTCACGTTAAAAGGCCACTGGGCTGTGTTGAATACACAGCCAACACCAAATTTTTTTTTAATTATCCCTATCAGCTACTGAGACGAACGAAATTTTTATTGTACCGATGCCGATGGCAACTCCTCGGGGTCACCTATCCGAGGTCCAGCCCTGCTTGAGATTGCTTCACTGCAATAGGCTGAGCTTCTAACTTGATATCTTTGATTTTCATAAATATACAGCAATGAAAACTTAACTAATAAAAGGTGAGCCGACAAGAGCTGAAAATGCAGATCCTAAATTGGATTATCAAGGAGAGAATGCAGCCGATAACAAAAGCAGCTGTTTTCAAAAACTCTTTAATTCGGCAACGTTTCACAAAGCCGACTTATATTATAGATTAAATTTTTGCAGGTATTATATGTTAATAATATAAAGGGCTGAAGATGGCTTTGTACAAGTAGCCGAAACGTTTGAAAAATAAATGCTTTTATTATCGGCGGCATTCTCTCCTTGATAATCCAATTCTGTAGCAGGCACAACTTGTTATTCATGAAATTATGTATAAAAAGACAGAAATGCTGTCGAGATTGCCAGTCACGTGGATACCCTCCTCTAAGCCCTGGGTGATCGTTGCCATAAACTTATTGTAAAAAGAAAAAGACATCCAAGGCAAATTGTGACCAGGTCTCGTGCAATAAAGCAATTGTTTCAATCAAATAGAACCGAATGTGAGAAAACATTTTGACGGGAATAGAAAGCTATCTATAAAAGGGCCAAGGGGTGCCGCTTAGTGAAAAAAAAGTGGGCCTCGACCCCCTAGGGGAAACAAATAAATTATTATTTGCGAAAGGATGTGGCGTGCCAAGTGGTATACCGTATATTAGTATAGCTGTTTCTTGGCAATGAGAAAAATAACTTTTTAGCGTGTTTTCTCCGAATGCCTTCGAAATATTAGGAGAAAAACTCTAAAACATGCTATGCATTCACCTATCCTAATAAATTATTATTTTTAAATAAACTTATAAAATTTAGAAAATATAATTGTGAGTATTTAAAATTGGGTTTTGTATCCCCTTGTCTGAATTAAAAAATAAAAAAATAGGGGGGCCGTGAGATATTGGGGCTTCAAAGGGGGCCGCAACTTCAAAAAGTCTCTAAACATTCCCTGGCCCTGTAATCCTCAAAATGCTGAGATTTGGACTTTGTTGGAGACAAAAGTTGATGGCAACAAGCGCGCAGAGATTAGAGGCTGCGTCACTCCCAGTTATGCAAGCTTAAAAGATCGGAAATGTGCCAGGGGTGACGTCTTCTAAAAAAAAGAACAAATTTAAGGAGAAGCCCAAGCCTTAGCCTAATCGTCCACTGGACGCTACCGCTACAAGCGCGACAACACGCGACATGGGTCGTCCACTGCACGCTACTTCGCTTTACATTTGACATGAAATTTTATATACATTTCTAACCAATAAATAAAACAAATCCATATAATTTTAATAAATAATTAAATTGAAATATAAAACCAAGATAAAAATCTCGAAAATTATATTTATTTTCGCTAAATTTTCAAATAATCTTATTTTTAAAATTCTTTATATTCTGGGATGAAGGTTATTTTAAATAGACCTCGAAGAGCCGCAGTTACTTCACCAAATCACTCAATGTGAAAAAAACAAAAATGTATATCTTTTATCAATTTAATATATAGACTATATATCAGAAAAAATTGTAATGTCGACCATAAAAGAATAAGTATGTGTTGAATATAAAATAAATTAAACATACTCTATGTTCATTTTTAAAGGTCCTGACAATGATAAAATATCAAACCTGATATTTGCAAAACAGTTGATCCATTAAACACTTGATAAAAATTAAAAAAATTTTATGAAAATTCATTTAAACACACACTCACCGAACAAACAGTGATTGATGAAGTAACTACGGCTCTTCGAGGTCTATTTAATCTTATTTTGTCCCACAAATTGAATATCGACATTTTGGACTTTGTTTTATTCAATTCCATCAATTTTATTAAGAAAAAACAAAGTGTTGCGGTTTTTTTTTTGCCGGTGAGAGTATTTTAGGTTAGAAAAACAAAGGGTTAGACGCGACAACGCGCTACAGATCCCATTTTTTTGGGATCTGTAGCGCCTTGTCGCTCGAAGCGCGTTGTAGCGTGATGTCGCGCGCTTCTAGTGGACGAGCTTCAATTGATTCACACACATTGGGATCTGTAGCATGTTGTAGCGCTTGTAGCGGTAGCGCGTTGTCGCGTCCAGTGGACGACCAGCCTTAGCAGAGAAGCATTTCGTTCGTTAATGAAATAGAAATGAACTTGAAAGCAGAGGATTTCGTTTCATTCATCTCTCAATTTATATACCATCTCCATTGCCTGTTTTGCTTTCTTTTTAAAAAAAAAAGCCTCTAGCGCCTTATCCTCTAATATAAATACTTAAATTTAAGTTTCCGTCTATGATTTATAATTAAATATGGAAGGAGGGGGTACACATTGCATCACAATACAATAATTACAATATATACAAATAAAAGGCAAATGATTGACGATATTAAATAAAATTCAAAATTAAATAGAATGTAAAATTCTAAATTTTATTTATATGGCAATCATTTAGCCCTATTTTTATTCTTCTTATAATAAAAAATAAATAAAAGCTTTGGGAAGATTTTCTTTCTATCGTCATTTTAGTACTTCAATTAGACAACTCGTTTATCTATCTTCTGTAAACTTATTTACACAGAGGATATTATTGTAATTTCCAAAGGGTACAGTAGATGACTCAAAATCGAAAGTTGCCTAATTGTTATATTAAAATGAAGATCTTCTATATATATAAAGAGAGAGAGAGAGAGAGAGAGAGCGCAAACTTATCTTGATGATTGATTTTGATGATTTCAATGGCTAAGTATAAAATCACTTTGATCGTTGACAAGAAAATGGTAAACGAAGTGTGCCTTTTTGCGATCGAGCGCTTGCTGATTGGTTCTCGCTCTTGACGTTAAATCGCCGCGACTTCGGGGAGGATCTCGAAGGAAAATCGTTCCAAACAGAGTGGCTGAAATGGAAATTTATTTAAAACACAAGGTCACGGGTTATTAAACAGATCTTACAGTATTTATTTATCCTCTTTTATATCATATCTTTGATAATTGATAGATTTATTGAAATAAAATGTAAAAGTAATAATTTCTTGAAATGGATAGCTGATGATCTTGGTTTTTTTTTTTTTAATTTTCCTAATCACAAGTGGTTACTCGTCAAGGAAATTTTCCACCACGAAAATTATTATATAATCTCGTCTTCTCTCAGTTTTAGAAGATCTTGCTGTTTGGATGCAGTTTCGGTCGCATCGTTTGTTGTCAAATAGTCTATATATATAATAGCGGTGTGTCCGTCTGTCTGTCTGTCCGTCTGTCTGTCCGTCTGTCTGTCCGTCTGTCACGCTCTGTTTGACCAACTTCCCTTTGGAATTTCGAAACGAGATTTTGCAGTCTTATAGAGGAGGTTATGGAGAGTCCCGGAAAAATACTCGGGTCCCGAAATTCCTATAACTTTTTGAGTTATTAATTCCTAAAGTTACGATTTCTCCCATAGGAAATGTACAGAGGAATATTTTTGTATTCTTTTCATTTGTGTATTCCATGAATGTAAACAAATCCTCAAGCAGGCAGTGGATTGGAATACGTAGTAATAATAATTTTCTTTTTATAAAAGGCGAGGGTCCGCCGCAGGCGGCCGGAGCCAGCGGCTGGGGGTCCAGGGGGCGTAGCCCCCGCCTCTAGACTGCCAGCCCGTTTCTCATATTTAAGAAAGGCGAGGGTCCGCCGCAGGCGGCCCGAGCCAGCGGCTGGGGGTCCAGGGGGGCGTAGCCCCCGCCTAGACGCGAAGCCCGCCGAAGGCGGGCGGCGCGGCTAGTTTTTGTATATTTACACATATGACGATACAGATTAATATGAACATGGTATGTAAGCGAGGTGAATAGCTGAATCAATATGTAGAAGGATGAATTAAAAGGCCAAGCAGCTAGTATTATTTCTTTATTGGTATCAAACCCACAGCGACGTTTCGGTCGACTATGCGACCATCTTCATGGCTTGGGTTCAGTCAATAGTAACCCTATTGAACATGGTTCATATATCCTTGTACATATTGATTTAGCTATTCACCTCGCTTACAAACCAAATTCAGAAAAGGCATTCGTCTAATATGAACTTGTTCAAAAACGCAGTTCCATACCACCCGCACATAAATATTTTTGACAATGTTGCGTGCCCTGAGAATGAGGGTGACTTGCTCTCGAAAGGTCGGAAACAAAACAATTTTTTAATTATATCTAGCTCTGTTCCTGTGAGGCCAAGCTTCTATGTAAAAGTAATTATTTATTATTTGAAAATAGTTTTTATTTCAAAAACACAACAACAAATGAATAAAGAACTGAAAATTCCAATAATTTTATTTATATTAGGGTAAGGAACGAAGGAGGAAGCCAACATTCTCTTATTAAATTCGAGTTGGTCAGTCAGTCAATTTTATACGCAATCTCCTAAACAGTAGCGAAACGTTTTTTAGCTGGGCCCACCGCAACCCCGGGGGCCCTCTCAAAGAGAAATTTTCATTATTATTTTTTTACCTAAATTTTTCCGTTTTTATCAAAGCTCTGAGGAGATACATTTTTTTAGCCCCAAGGTCCGGGGCCCTCCCGCATCGCGGGGTCTGCGGGGGCGTACGTTACGCTACTGCGCCTAAAGCGTATCTTTAGTTTGGCAGTCAGTTTCAGCCAGCCATTTCCTTGCACAATGCTTTGGCTCAATCTATTTAGGCAATACAATATATTGATTTGAAAAAATGAACATTTCTTTTTTTCTTATTTTTGGTCCATATTCAGGCCCCATACTTCTTGTATATACGCCTATATACAGTATGTGTAATACAAGTATATTCATGCCCCCGGGTGTGGCGTAGTAGGTAGCGTGCCTACCTCCTATTCCAAACGTCGCGGGTTCGGACCCACAGAGGCGTACCGAGGCAGTTGGGGGCCTGGGGCGGCACTAGAAGATGGGGCCTTATATTGAATTTTTTTTTTTTTTGGGGGGGGGGTGCTCATCTTTAAATATCCCTCTCCTCCATACATAAAAATATTTTTAAAATACCGTATATCCCTGAACCCCAAGGGCCCCGGGGCCTCTCGAAGAGAAATTTTCATTAAATTTTGATTTTTTAACTAAATTTTTCGGTTTTTATTTGAGCCCTGAGGGCCCCGGGGGCTCTCAAAGAGATATTTTCATTAAATTTTGATTTTTTAACTAAATTTTTCGGTTTCTATTTGGGCCCTGAGGGCCCCGGGGCCTCTCAAAGAGAAATTTTCATTAAATTTTGTTTTTACTTGAGCCCTGAGGGCCCCGGGGGCTCTCAAAGAGAAATTTTCATTAAATTTTGATTTTTTAACTAAATTTTTCGGTTTCTATTTGAGCCCTGAGGGCCCCGGGGCCTCTCAAAGAGAAATTTTCATTAAATTTTGATTTTACTTGTGCCCTGAGGGCCCCGGGGCCTCTCAAAGAGAAATTTTCATTAAATTTTGATTTTTTAACTAAATTTTTCGGTTTTTACTTGAGCCCTGAGGGCCCCGGGGCCTCTCAAAGAGAAATTTTCATTAAATTTTGATTTTTTAACTAAATTTTTCGGTTTTTACTTGAGCCCTGAGGGCCCCGGGGCCTCTCAAAGAGAAATTTTCATTAAATTTTGATTTTACTTGTGCCCTGAGGGCCCCGGGGCCTCTCAAAGAGAAATTTTCATTAAATTTTGATTTTTTAACTAAATTTTTCGGTTTCTATTTGGGCCCTGAGGGCCCCGGGACCTCTCAAAGAGAAATTTTCATTAAATTTTGTTTTTACTTGTGCCCTGAGGGCCCCGGGGCCTCTCAAAGAGAAATTTTCATTAAATTTTGATTTTTTAACTAAATTTTTCGGTTTCTATTTGGGCCCTGAGGGCCCCGGGACCTCTCAAAGAGAAATTTTCATTAAATTTTGTTTTTACTTGTGCCCTGAGGGCCCCGGGGCCTCTCAAAGAGAAATTTTCATTAAATTTTGATTTTTTAACTAAATTTTTCGGTTTTTACTTGAGCCCTGAGGGCCCCGGGGCCTCTCAAAGAGAAATTTTCATTAAATTTTGTTTTTACTTGTGCCCTGAGGGCCCCGGGACCTCTCAAAGAGAAATTTTCATTAAATTTTGTTTTTACTTGAGCCCTGAGGGCCCCGGGGCCTCTCAAAGAGAAATTTTCATTAAATTTTGATTTTTTAACTAAATTTTTCGGTTTTTACTTGAGCCCTGAGGGCCCCGGGGCCTCTCAAAGAGAAATTTTCATTAAATTTTGATTTTACTTGTGCCCTGAGGGCCCCGGGGCCTCTCAAAGAGAAATTTTCATTAAATTTTGATTTTTTAACTAAATTTTTCGGTTTTTACTTGAGCCCTGAGGGCCCCGGGGCCTCTCAAAGAGAAATTTTCATTAAATTTTGATTTTTTAACTAAATTTTTCGGTTTCTATTTGAGCCCTGAGGGCCCCGGGGCCTCTCAAAGAGAAATTTTCATTAAATTTTGATTTTTTAACTAAATTTTTCGGTTTCTATTTGGGCCCTGAGGGCCCCGGGGCCTCTCAAAGAGAAATTTTCATTAAATTTTGTTTTTACTTGTGCTCTGAGGGCCCCGGGGCCTCTCAAAGAGAAATTTTCATTAAATTTTGATTTTTTAACTAAATTTTTCGGTTTTTACTTGAGCCCTGAGGGCCCCGGGGCCTCTCAAAGAGAAATTTTCATTAAATTTTGATTTTTTAACTAAATTTTTCGGTTTTTACTTGAGCCCTGAGGGCCCCGGGGCCTCTCAAAGAGAAATTTTCATTAAATTTTGATTTTACTTGTGCTCTGAGGGCCCCGGGGCCTCTCAAAGAGAAATTTTCATTAAATTTTGATTTTTTAACTAAATTTTTCGGTTTTTACTTGAGCCCTGAGGGCCCCGGGGCCTCTCAAAGAGAAATTTTCATTAAATTTTGATTTTTTAACTAAATTTTTCGGTTTTTACTTGAGCCCTGAGGGCCCCGGGGCCTCTCAAAGAGAAATTTTCATTAAATTTTGATTTTACTTGTGCCCTGAGGGCCCCGGGGCCTCTCAAAGAGAAATTTTCATTAAATTTTGATTTTTTAACTAAATTTTTCGGTTTTTACTTGAGCCCTGAGGGCCCCGGGGCCTCTCAAAGAGAAATTTTCATTAAATTTTGATTTTTTAACTAAATTTTTCGGTTTTTACTTGAGCCCTGAGGGCCCCGGGGCCTCTCAAAGAGAAATTTTCATTAAATTTTGATTTTACTTGTGCCCTGAGGGCCCCGGGGCCTCTCAAAGAGAAATTTTCATTAAATTTTGATTTTTTAACTAAATTTTTCGGTTTCTATTTGGGCCCTGAGGGCCCCGGGACCTCTCAAAGAGAAATTTTCATTAAATTTTGTTTTTACTTGTGCCCTGAGGGCCCCGGGGCCTCTCAAAGAGAAATTTTCATTAAATTTTGATTTTTTAACTAAATTTTTCGGTTTCTATTTGGGCCCTGAGGGCCCCGGGACCTCTCAAAGAGAAATTTTCATTAAATTTTGTTTTTACTTGTGCCCTGAGGGCCCCGGGGCCTCTCAAAGAGAAATTTTCATTAAATTTTGATTTTTTAACTAAATTTTTCGGTTTTTACTTGAGCCCTGAGGGCCCCGGGGCCTCTCAAAGAGAAATTTTCATTAAATTTTGATTTTTTAACTAAATTTTTCGGTTTTTACTTGAGCCCTGAGGGCCCCGGGGCCTCTCAAAGAGAAATTTTCATTAAATTTTGATTTTTTAACTAAATTTTTCGGTTTCTATTTGGGCCCTGAGGGCCCCGGGGCCTCTCAAAGAGAAATTTTCATTAAATTTTGTTTTTACTTGTGCCCTGAGGGCCCCGGGGCCTCTCAAAGAGAAATTTTCATTAAATTTTGATTTTTTAACTAAATTTTTCGGTTTTTACTTGAGCCCTGAGGGCCCCGGGGCCTCTCAAAGAGAAATTTTCATTAAATTTTGTTTTTACTTGTGCCCTGAGGGCCCCGGGGCCTCTCAAAGAGAAATTTTCATTAAATTTTGATTTTTTAACTAAATTTTTCGGTTTTTACTTGGGCCCTGAGGGCCCCGGGGCCTCTCAAAGAGAAATTTTCATTAAATTTTGTTTTTACTTGTGCCCTGAGGGCCCCGGGGCCTCTCAAAGAGAAATTTTCATTAAATTTTGATTTTTTAACTAAATTTTTCGGTTTCTATTTGGGCCCTGAGGGCCCCGGGACCTCTCAAAGAGAAATTTTCATTAAATTTTGTTTTTACTTGTGCCCTGAGGGCCCCGGGGCCTCTCAAAGAGAAATTTTCATTAAATTTTGATTTTTTAACTAAATTTTTCGGTTTTTACTTGGGCCCTGAGGGCCCCGGGGCCTCTCAAAGAGAAATTTTCATTAAATTTTGTTTTTACTTGTGCCCTGAGGGCCCCGGGGCCTCTCAAAGAGAAATTTTCATTAAATTTTGATTTTTTAACTAAATTTTTCGGTTTCTATTTGGGCCCTGAGGGCCCCGGGGCCTCTCAAAGAGAAATTTTCATTAAATTTTGAAATGGTTTTTACTTGTGCCCTGAGGGCCCCGGGGCCTCTCAAAGAGAAATTTTCATTAAATTTTGATTTTTTAACTAAATTTTTCGGTTTTTATTTGGGCCCTGAGGGCCCCGGGGCCTCTCAAAGAGAAATTTTCATTAAATTTTGTTTTTACTTGTGCCCTGAGGGCCCCGGGGCCTCTCAAAGAGAAATTTTCATTAAATTTTGATTTTTTAACTAAATTTTTCGGTTTTTACTTGAGCCCTGAGGGCCCCGGGGCCTCTCAAAGAGAAATTTTCATTAAATTTTGATTTTTTAACTAAATTTTTCGGTTTTTACTTGAGCCCTGAGGGCCCCGGGGCCTCTCAAAGAGAAATTTTCATTAAATTTCTGATTTTTTTAACTAAATTTTTCGGTTTTTACTTGAGCCCTGAGGGCCCCGGGGCCTCTCAAAGAGAAATTTTCATTAAATTTTGATTTTTTAACTAAATTTTTCGGTTTTACTTGAGCCCTGAGGGCCCCGGGGCCTCTCAAAGAGAAATTTTCATTAAATTTTGATTTTTTAACTAAATTTTTCGGTTTTTACTTGAGCCCTGAGGGCCCCGGGGCCTCTCAAAGAGAAATTTTCATTAAATTTTTGATTTTTTAACTAAATTTTTCGGTTTTTACTTGAGCCCTGAGGGCCCCGGGGCCTCTCAAAGAGAAATTTTCATTAAATTTTGATTTTTTAACTAAATTTTTCGGTTTCTACTTGAGCCCTGAGGGCCCCGGGGCCTCTCAAAGAGAAATTTTCATTAAATTTTGTTTTTACTTGTGCCCTGAGGGCCCCGGGGCCTCTCAAAGAGAAATTTTCATTAAATTTTGTTTTTTTAACTAAATTTGGCTTGGCCCTGGGCGGGGCTCTCAAAGAGAAATTTTCATTAAATTTTGTACTTGAGGCCCTGAGGGCCCCGGGGCCTCTCAAAGAGAAATTTTCATTAAATTTTGATTTTTTAACTAAATTTTTCGGTTTTTACTTGAGCCCTGAGGGCCCCGGGGCCTCTCAAAGAGAAATTTTCATTAAATTTTGATTTTACTTGAGCCCTGAGGGCCCCGGGGCCTCTCAAAGAGAAATTTTCATTAAATTTTGATTTTTTAACTAAATTTTTCGGTTTTTACTTGAGCCCTGAGGGCCCCGGGGCCTCTCAAAGAGAAATTTTCATTAAATTTTGTCATTTTTTAACTAAATTTTCGGGTTTTTACTTGAGCCCTGAGGGTCCCAAGGCCTCTAGAGAGAAAATTTTCATTAATTTTTTTTTTTTTTTAAATATGGAAACCCTATGCC
Source organism: Euborellia annulipes (assembly GCA_023213315.1). Classification (NCBI taxonomy): domain Eukaryota; kingdom Metazoa; phylum Arthropoda; class Insecta; order Dermaptera; family Anisolabididae; genus Euborellia; species Euborellia annulipes. Next base: position 21,447 of record JAKCPI010000540.1, read on the forward strand.
GGCTCCGGGGCAGGGAAAAAACCGCCCCGCCCCCTCAGTACGCCAATTGCATACACAAAAAACAACAAATTTAACAGTCTACAAACTGAAAATTCAAAAATATTATTTTCTGTCAAAAGAAATTTGCTGATAACCGTATATAAAAACAGAAATTACCCAATAGCCGGGAAAAAAATAAGAAGAAGAAAGAGAACACTAAAGGAAAAGCGAAATTTCTATTTGAAATTACCGTTTTTTTTTTTATGTAAACAAATACTCTATACTTCTAATTATTTTTAAGAGATAAAAAAATAATAATATTAATAAAAATAACGAGACGAATAACTCCTCCGGGCCGCTTTATGTAAGTTTAAATCTCTTTAATCAAATGTAAATAAATTATTTGCAAAACAACTCTCTCCATCTTTTGGTCCTAAGGGAGATCACTAATTACTAATGAAAAATAAATATTCCTTAAATTTATCAAAAAAAAAAAAAAAAAATGCCAATCATCATGCATAAATTAATTTCAAATATGAAATTTAAACAAAATTTGTTGTTGTTTTTAATTGGTTGAAAAATTTTCAATTAAAATCTAAATTAACACAAATCCTATTTATTGAAATTGTTGACTAAAATATAAAAATAAATAAATTTGTATTTTATTATAGATTATAATATTTTATTTTTTAATATGCATAAAGACAAGGGATACAACCGGGTGGCCCATGGCACGGATCGGCTTTCCTGCAGGGGTCCCAATCTACAATATTTGGGCTCCACTTAAGCTTAATGTATATAGGGTGTAATGATAAAAGTTATGTTTTTTCAATGGAAAACTCCATATTATTGTATTATTTAAGTTTCTGTTCTGCCGCGAATAGGGTCTTTTATTAAACATACTTCGTACTCTTAAGGCAAAACCGTTTGCGCTATTTGACATTTTGTGAAAAACTATCAAAGTTGTATCTACACTTGCTGGCGCAATAGCTTCGAACATTTCGACACACTACCTTTTGGGTTGCACCATTCAGGGTTAACAAAAAGTTTCTATACGAAAGGGTTTAAAAGATATCCGGCTGTAACTGAACAAGTGGTTTTTTACAGAAGGTAAATTAACTCCTAAATGGCTTAGGGGTACCATCTATGTTTAATAAAGTCCCACTAAATTGATCGGGCAAGTAAATATGCAATACATAATAGGCGTTCCATTAAAAAAAAAAACATAACTTTCTATCGTTACACCCGTATTACGATAAGTGGTCAAATATTTTATGAATGCAGGGGGAGCTCAAAAGGGCTTGGGGAAATTGCAACGAAATAGCCACAGAATTTACGATCCCGTACATAATAGGTAATTACCTGTATAGTTCTCCAATTGTGCTTATTAAAAAAATTAATAATCTATATAATAAAATACAAATTTATTTATTTTTGTACTTTAAATAACAATTACAATAAATACGGATTATGAATTTAGATTTAATTGAAAATATTTTATGAATGTGTCGTGTACAAAGCTTCCTGCTTCACTTTGCCGTAGGGCTTAACTTTGAAAAAGGTGGGCCCGGTGCGTCTCAATATAACAAATAAACGAGAATTCCGATAGACAAAAAAGAAGCATTTTTATTTTCTCGTTTTCATAACGAAGGGATTATGCCGGACACAACTCAGCCCCGACAAATGTAGTACCATGTGAAACTCGAACTATTTTCCACACCCAGAAACTGGACGTAACAATCAATTATTACCAATCCCTGATGGTTAGGGGGGGGGGGGGGTTAACATTCAAAACCCGAAAACAATTCTCTCAAACTTTGACGTTAGGGCGAATTCATCCATTTAGAATAGTATTAATTTTCACTCTGATATAATAATATAATATTATTATAGTGAATATTTGTAATGCTATAAAACAAACTTTAAAAAATGCAAATCCATATTAGGGATACAACACGATTTTTGGGTCTGGCTTCTGCATACGAAATTTCGTTTTTCTGCCATGCTTAAAATAATTTTTTGATCAAGTTTGCTTTTTGTAGTAAACTAGAGTATTTTCGAATTTTTGAGTAAGAACTGCTTAATAATGTGTTGAGTGACTATTTGCTTGTAGAAATTTTACAAATTCATTTGTATGTACTCTAGGGGGATCTAACCAGAGTTTTTGACTTGGAGGACCATGTGCTAACTTGGGCGGGGGGGTAAAACCTCAAAATTTTGTTTTTTTTCATTTTGTTTTATATCTCGTAAATCCGCTATTATTTGTGCACCATAACACATACAAGTTGTAGAGCATTAAATTTGCTAAAGTTTCGTTGGGTTAAAATGAATATGTAGATCTGTTACCTGAGATATTATGGCTGACTGTAAGTTAGGAGCAAGTTTTCTTAAAATGTAAACAAAATTTGTTGTGTTGTATCTCGGCTAATATTGAGTTTACAAACCCAATTTAACAACCAATTTTTTTAGCAAATTAATATTCTACAATTTTATGCACTTGCTAATTAGGGCACAAAATATGTTTAATTTCAGAGATATAAAAAAACTAAAAAAAAGTTTAAAGGCTTCGAAATGCTAAACAAATGTAAATTTTGATCGGCTGTATCTCGGTCCGTATTGGGTATACATTTATTCGTTTGAACAACCAAATTTTAGTAAATCTAATGCTTTTCTAAACAATGTAATATACTAACAAAATATACGAATTTGCGATATAAGCAAACTGGACAAAATTTAAAAAAATCTCAAAATGTGTGAACTTTTTTCAGTTTTTCGCTTATATCCCGTAAACTAAGCAGATTTTGTGTGCTATATGATATTAGAAAGTTGTAGAGCATAAAATTTGCTAAAATTTGGTTGAGAAAATGAATTTCCAGACCAAATATTAACCGAGATACGGCCTATCAAAGTTTCATTTTGAGATACTTTGGAATTTTTCCAGTTTTTTGCTTATATCTCGCAAACTAAACATATTTTGTTAATTATAATACATTACAACGTTATAGAGCATTAAATTTGCTAAAATTTGGTTGTTCAAACGAATATGTATACCCAATATTAACCGAGATACAACCGATCAAAATTTCTATTTGTTTTACATTTCGAGAAACCTTAAACTTTTTTTTAGTTTTTGCCTTATATCTCGCAAACTAAACATATTTTGTGCCCCATAGTACAATACAAAATTGTAGAGTATTAAATTTGCTAAAATTTGGTTGTTAAATTGAATTTGTAAACTCAATATTAACCGAGATACGGCCTAACGAATTTTTTTTGTTTTACATTTTAAGAAACTTGCTCTAACTTTGATCAGCCGTATCTCGGGTAGCATTGGGTCTACATATTCATTTTAACAACGAAACTTTAGCAAATTTAATGCTCTACAACTTTGTATGGTATTATGGTGCACAAAATATGCTTAGTTTACGAGATATAAAAAAAAATGAAAAAAATTCTAAAATTTTGAGGTTTTTGCAACCCCCCCCCCCCCCCCCCCCCCCCCCCCAAGTTAGCACATGGTCCTCCAAGTCAAAAACTCTGGTTAGATCCTAGAGTACCTCCAAATAATTTGTAAAAATTTCTACAAGCAAATAGTCACTCAACACATTATTATAATATGTCCGGAGTTCTTACTCAAAAAATTCGAAAAATTGCTCTAGTTTCTACAAAAGCAAACTTTGATCAAAAAAATTATTTTTAGCGTAGCAGAAACGAAAATTTCATATGCAGAAGCCAGACCCAAAAATCGTGTTGACCGGTGTAATAGTTTGCATTTTTAAAGTTTGTTTTTATAGCATTACAAAATATTCACTATAATAATATTATATTATTATATCCGAGAGAAATGTACATTATTATTCTAAAAGTATTAATTCGCCCAACCCAAACGTCAAAGTTTGAGAATTGTTTTCGAGGTTTGAATGTTGATTTACCCCACCCTTATGCTAACCATCAGGGATTGGCAATAATTGATTATTACGTCCAGTTTCTGTGTGGGAAAATAAGTTCGAGTTTCACATGGTAATCTTAAATTTGATCGGGGCTACAAGTTGTGATCCGGCGCGAATCACTTCATTATGAAAACGAAAAAATAAAATACTCTTTTTCTTTTGGCAGTCCATCTATCGGAATTCTCGTTTATTTGCTTTATAGTGAGACCTACAGGGTGGACCTTTTCAAAGTTTAGCCCTGCAGCAAAGTGTAGGGCTTTTAACGACACATTCATAAAATATTTTCAATTAAAATCTAAATTCATACCAAATCCATATTTATTGTAATTGTTGACTAAAGTACAAAAATAAATAAATTTGTATTTTATTATAGATTATTGTGAGATTTTTTTTTTAATAAGCACAAAAGTTGGAGGGCTACATACCGGGTGGCCCATTAGTACGGGATCGGTAAATTGTGGCTATTTCGTTGCAATTTTATAAAGTTGAGCCCTGCAGCAAGGCCACATTCATAAAATATTTGACCACTATCGTATACAGGGTGTAACGATAGAAAGTTATGTTTTTTTTTTTTAATGGAACGCCCTGTATATTATTGCATATTTGGTTTGCCCGATCAATTTTAGTGGGACTTTATTAAACATAGATGGTACTTCAGGTAAGCCGTTTAGGCGTTAATTGACATTTTGTAAAAAACCACTTGTTCAGTTACAGCCGGATATCTCCCAAACCATAAAACATAGAAAGCCCTGGTTGTGCACCATTGTTAACCCTGAATGGTGCAACTTAAAGGTAGTGTGTCGAAATGATACGCTTCTTGTTGCGCCAGTAATTATTGATACAACTTTGACTAGTTTTTCACAAAATGTCAAATAACGTCTAAACGGTTTGCCTTAAGTACCAAGTATGTTTAATAAAGACCCACTAAAATTGACAGGGCAAACCAAATATGCAATAATATACAAGGTTTTCCATTGAAAAAAACATAACTTTTTATCATTACACCCTGTATACGATTAGCGATAAGTGGGCAAATATTGTATGATTGGGGCCTTGCTGCAGGGCTCTTTACCGATCCCGTACTAATGGGCCACCCGGTATGTAGCCCCCAACTTCTTTTTATGCATATTAAAATAAAAATCTCACTCACAATAATCTATAATAAAATACAAATTTATTTATTTTTGTATTTTAGTCAACAATTTCAATAAATATGGATTTGGTATGAATTTAGATTTTAATTGAAAATTTTTCAACCAATTAAAAACAACAACAAATTTTGTTTAAAATTTCCATCAATTTAGTCCCGGAAATGAATTATACAAGAAGATGGCATTTTTTTTTTTTTTTTTTTTGATAAATTTAAGGAATATTTATTTTTCATTAGTAATGAATGATATCAGCTTAGGATTAAAAGAAGGAGAGAGGAGTTGTTTGCAAATAATTTATTTACATTTGATTAAAAAGTTGTTTTAAACTGCCCACATAGAGCGAGCGAGAGGGAGTTACGATTCATCTCGTTATTTTATTAATATTATTATTTTTTTATCTCTTAAAAAATATTTACCTAATTAGAATATTTTTAATTAAAAGAGTATTTGTTTACATAAAAAAAAAAAACTTGATAATTTCAAATAAATTTTCTTTTCCTTTGGGTGTTTGTCATTTCTTCTTCTACTTTTATTTATTTTTTTTTTTTTGGCTTGTGGGTAATTTTTCTGTTTTATTTTAAATTCATATGCCCACGGTTATCAGCAAATTTCTTTTGACATACTCTGGAAAAATGGAAAGAAAAATAATATTTTTGAATTTTTTGTTTGTAGGCTATTAAAGTTTTTGTTGTTTTTTTGTATCTATGCAGTGGCGTACCGAGGGGGGGGGCGGGGGGCGGTCCGCCCCAGGCCCCGAGCCGGCATAGGCCCCCATATATTTAAAAAAAAAAAAAATTAATGAAAATTTCTCTTTGAGAGGCCCCGGGGCCCTCAGGGCTCAAGTAAAAATCGAAAAACTTAGATAAAAAAATGAGAAAATTTAATGAAAATTTCTCTTTGAGAGGCTCCGGGGCCCTCAGGGCTCAAGTAAAAACCGAAAAATTTAGTTAAAAAATCAGAATTTAATGAAAATTTCTCTTTGAGAGGCCCCGGGGCCCTCAGGGCTCAAGTAAAATCAAAATTTAATGAAAATTTCTCTTTGAGAGGCTCCGGGGCCCTCAGGGCTCAAGTAAAAACCGAAAAATTTAGTTAAAAAATCAGAATTTAATGAAAATTTCTCTTTGAGAGGCCCCGGGGCCCTCAGGGCTCAAGTAAAATCAAAATTTAATGAAAATTTCTCTTTGAGAGGCTCCGGGGCCCTCAGGGCTCAAGTAAAAACCGAAAAGTTTAGTTAAAAAATCAAAATTCAATGAAAATTTCTCTTTTAGAGGCCCCGGGGCCCTCAGGGCACAAGTAAAATCAAAATTTAATGAAAATTTCTCTTTGAGAGGCTCCGGGGCCCTCAGGGCTCAAGTAAAAACCGAAAAATTTAGTTAAAAAATCAAAATTCAATGAAAATTTCTCTTTGAGAGGCCCCGGGGCCCTCAGGGCTCAAGTAAAAATCGAAAAACTTAGATAAAAAAATGAGAAAATTTAATGAAAATTTCTCTTTGAGAGGCTCCGGGGCCCTCAGGGCTCAAGTAAAAACCGAAAAATTTAGTTAAAAAATCAGAATTTAATGAAAATTTCTCTTTGAGAGGCCCCGGGGCCCTCAGGGCTCAAGTAAAAATCGAAAAACTTAGATAAAAAAATGAGAAAATTTAATGAAAATTTCTCTTTGAGAGGCTCCGGGGCCCTCAGGGCTCAAGTAAAAACCGAAAAATTTAGTTAAAAAATCAAAATTCAATGAAAATTTCTCTTTGAGAGGCCCCGGGGCCCTCAGGGCTCAAGTAAAAACCGAAAAATTTAGTTAAAAAATCAGAATTTAATGAAAATTTCTCTTTGAGAGGCCCCGGGGCCCTCAAGGCCCAAATAGAAACCGAAAAATTTAGTTAAAAAATCAGAATTTAATGAAAATTTCTCTTTGAGAGGCCCCGGGGCCCTCAGGGCTCAAGTAAAAACCGAAAAATTTAGTTAAAAAATCAAAATTCAATGAAAATTTCTCTTTGAGAGGCCCCGGGGCCCTCAGGGCTCAAGTAAAAACCGAAAAATTTAGTTAAAAAATCAGAATTTAATGAAAATTTCTCTTTGAGAGGCCCCGGGGCCCTCAAGGCCCAAATAGAAACCGAAAAATTTAGTTAAAAAATCAGAATTTAATGAAAATTTCTCTTTGAGAGGCCCCGGGGCCCTCAGGGCTCAAGTAAAAACAAAATTTAATGAAAACTTCTCTTTGAGAGGCCCCGGGGCCCTCAGGGCCCAAATAGAAACCGAAAAATTTAGTTAAAAAATCAAAATTTAATGAAAATTTCTCTTTGAAAGGCCCCGGGGCCCTCAGGGCTCAAGTAAAAACAAAATTTAATGAAAACTTCTCTTTGAGAGGCCCCGGGGCCCTCAGGGCCCAAATAAAAACCGAAAAATTTAGTTAAAAAATCAAAATTTAATGAAAATTTCTCTTTGAGAGGCCCCGGGGCCCTCAGGGCACAAGTAAAAACAAAATTTAATGAAAATTTCTCTTTGAGAGGCCCCGGGGCCCTCAGGGCCCAAATAAAAACCGAAAAATTTAGTTAAAAAATCAAAATTTAATGAAAATTTCTCTTTGAAAGGCCCCGGGGCCCTCAGGGCACAAGTAAAAACAAAATTTAATGAAAATTTCTCTTTGAGAGGCCCCGGGGCCCTCAGGGCCCAAATAGAAACCGAAAAATTTAGTTAAAAAATCAAAATTTAATGAAAATTTCTCTTTGAAAGGCCCCGGGGCCCTCAGGGCACAAGTAAAAACAAAATTTAATGAAAACTTCTCTTTGAGAGGCCCCGGGGCCCTCAGGGCCCAAATAGAAACCGAAAAATTTAGTTAAAAAATCAAAATTTAATGAAAATTTCTCTTTGAGAGGCCCCGGGGCCCTCAGGGCACAAGTAAAAACAAAATTTAATGAAAACTTCTCTTTGAGAGGCCCCGGGGCCCTCAGGGCCCAAATAGAAACCGAAAAATTTAGTTAAAAAATCAAAATTTAATGAAAATTTCTCTTTGAAAGGCCCCGGGGCCCTCAGGGCACAAGTAAAAACAAAATTTAATGAAAATTTCTCTTTGAGAGGCCCCGGGGCCCTCAGGGCCCAAATAGAAACCGAAAATTTAGTTAAAAAATCAAAATTTAATGAAAATTTCTCTTTGAAAGGCCCCGGGGCCCTCAGGGCACAAGTAAAAACAAAATTTAATGAAAACTTCTCTTTGAGAGGCCCCGGGGCCCTCAGGGCCCAAATAGAAACCGAAAAATTTAGTTAAAAAATCAAAATTTAATGAAAATTTCTCTTTGAAAGGCCCCGGGGCCCTCAGGGCACAAGTAAAAACAAAATTTAATGAAAACTTCTCTTTGAGAGGCCCCGGGGCCCTCAAGGCCCAAATAGAAACCGAAAAATTTAGTTAAAAAATCAAAATTTAATGAAAATTTCTCTTTGAGAGGCCCCGGGGCCCTCAGGGCTCAAGTAAAAACAAAATTTAATGAAAACTTCTCTTTGAGAGGCCCCGGGGCCCTCAGGGCACAAGTAAAAACAAAATTTAATGAAAACTTCTCTTTGAGAGGCCCCGGGGCCCTCAAGGCCCAAATAGAAACCGAAAAATTTAGTTAAAAAATCAAAATTTAATGAAAATTTCTCTTTGAAAGGCCCCGGGGCCCTCAGGGCACAAGTAAAAACAAAATTTAATGAAAACTTCTCTTTGAGAGGCCCCGGGGCCCTCAAGGCCCAAATAGAAACCGAAAAATTTAGTTAAAAAATCAAAATTTAATGAAAATTTCTCTTTGAGAGGCCCCGGGGCCCTCAGGGCACAAGTAAAAACAAAATTTAATGAAAACTTCTCTTTGAGAGGCCCCGGGGCCCTCAAGGCCCAAATAGAAACCGAAAAATTTAGTTAAAAAATCAAAATTTAATGAAAATTTCTCTTTGAAAGGCCCCGGGGCCCTCAGGGCACAAGTAAAAACAAAATTTAATGAAAACTTCTCTTTGAGAGGCCCCGGGGCCCTCAAGGCCCAAATAGAAACCGAAAAATTTAGTTAAAAAATCAAAATTTAATGAAAATTTCTCTTTGAAAGGCCCCGGGGCCCTCAGGGCCCAAATAGAAACCGAAAAATTTAGTTAAAAAATCAAAATTTAATGAAAACTTCTCTTTGAGAGGCCCCGGGGCCCTCAGGGCACAAGTAAAAACAAAATTTAATGAAAACTTCTCTTTGAGAGGCCCCGGGGCCCTCAGGGCCCAAATAGAAACCGAAAAATTTAGTTAAAAAATCAAAATTTAATGAAAATTTCTCTTTGAGAGGCCCCGGGGCCCTCAGGGCTCAAGTAAAAACCGAAAAATTTAGTTAAAAAATCAGAATTTAATGAAAATTTCTCTTTGAGAGGCCCCGGGGCCCTCAAGGCCCAAATAGAAACCGAAAAATTTAGTTAAAAAATCAGAATTTAATGAAAATTTCTCTTTGAGAGGCCCCGGGGCCCTCAGGGCTCAAGTAAAAATCGAAAAACTTAGATAAAAAAATGAGAAAATTTAATGAAAATTTCTCTTTGAGAGGCTCCGGGGCCCTCAGGGCTCAAGTAAAAACCGAAAAATTTAGTTAAAAAATCAAAATTCAATGAAAATTTCTCTTTGAGAGGCCCCGGGGCCCTCAGGGCTCAAGTAAAAACCGAAAAATTTAGTTAAAAAATCAGAATTTAATGAAAATTTCTCTTTGAGAGGCCCCGGGGCCCTCAAGGCCCAAATAGAAACCGAAAAATTTAGTTAAAAAATCAGAATTTAATGAAAATTTCTCTTTGAGAGGCCCCGGGGCCCTCAGGGCTCAAGTAAAAACCGAAAAATTTAGTTAAAAAATCAAAATTCAATGAAAATTTCTCTTTGAGAGGCCCCGGGGCCCTCAGGGCTCAAGTAAAAACCGAAAAATTTAGTTAAAAAATCAGAATTTAATGAAAATTTCTCTTTGAGAGGCCCCGGGGCCCTCAAGGCCCAAATAGAAACCGAAAAATTTAGTTAAAAAATCAGAATTTAATGAAAATTTCTCTTTGAGAGGCCCCGGGGCCCTCAGGGCTCAAGTAAAAACAAAATTTAATGAAAACTTCTCTTTGAGAGGCCCCGGGGCCCTCAAGGCCCAAATAGAAACCGAAAAATTTAGTTAAAAAATCAAAATTTAATGAAAATTTCTCTTTGAAAGGCACCGGGGCCCTCAGGGCACAAGTAAAAACAAAATTTAATGAAAACTTCTCTTTGAGAGGCCCCGGGGCCCTCAAGGCCCAAATAGAAACCGAAAAATTTAGTTAAAAAATCAAAATTTAATGAAAATTTCTCTTTGAAAGGCCCCGGGGCCCTCAGGGCACAAGTAAAAACAAAATTTAATGAAAACTTCTCTTTGAGAGGCCCCGGGGCCCTCAAGGCCCAAATAGAAACCGAAAAATTTAGTTAAAAAATCAAAATTTAATGAAAATTTCTCTTTGAAAGGCCCCGGGGCCCTCAGGGCACAAGTAAAAACAAAATTTAATGAAAACTTCTCTTTGAGAGGCCCCGGGGCCCTCAAGGCCCAAATAGAAACCGAAAAATTTAGTTAAAAAATCAAAATTTAATGAAAACTTCTCTTTGAGAGGCCCCGGGGCCCTCAGGGCTCAAGTAAAAACCGAAAAATTTAGTTAAAAAATCAAAATTTAATGAAAATTTCTCTTTGAAAAGCCCCGGGGCCCTCAGGGCACAAGTAAAAACAAAATTTAATGAAAACTTCTCTTTGAGAGGCCCCGGGGCCCTTGGGGTTCAGGGATATACGGTATTTTAAAAATATTTTTATGTATGGAGGAGAAGGATATTTAAAGATGAGCAGCCCCCCAAAAAAAAAATCAATAAAAGGCCCCATCTTTTAGTGCCGCCCCAGGCCCCCAACTGCCTCGGTACGCCTCTGTATCTATGTTTTTGTTGTATTTTTGTATTAAAGTTTTTATTATCTTTTTAGTATTAATGTTTTTTTAATTACTTGTTTCTTATTTAATTATGTTATTTTAAATAATCTACCCCCAATATGTGAGGTATTCTTTAAATGCATAACCAAATTTTCTCAGAAAACTATTAAATTTTAAGAAAATTAAGAGGTTTTATTATTAAAAGAATTATACAACGTTTCGGCCACTCATTCCGTGGCCTTCTTCAGGTACAGTGAGCGCCACAATTAAGTCCCCACCTGATAGCTTTAGCCTTAAGTATATGGTATAATATATGGTAAATGGTAAAATAATTGTAAATTTGAAAAAGTAAAATAAAATCATCTGTACCAGATTTTAGGTTTTACCTTTTGAATATATAAAATATCAAAAAATGTCATTAAAATTATTTCACTTTACACCAGGCTAAAGCTATCAAGCGGGGACTTAATTGTGGCGCTCACTGTACAAATCAGCTAAGATTATAATGGTTATTACATCTGTGACAATCTCAATTGAATTCAAGATGTAACATCCTGTATAATCTCATCTGAATTGTACCTGAAGAAGGTCACAGAAACGTTGTAATTTTTACAAATAAACCACGGTTAAACCGAAAATCTAATTCTTTTACTAATGATAACAACTGTGAAAGCCTAAACTCCAAAATTAAGAGGTTAGGTCAAATAAATTGTATTCAATATGTTTTAACCTCAATTATGAGGGGAGGTGGATTCACAGACCATACCATAGAACGGAGAAGTCCCCTGCCTAAGCGCAACCTCGACGCAGTCGGACTTAGCATTTAGTGATATAATACTAATACTTCATTTTACTATCAGTAAAAAAACCATTATAACGAACTAAGACCTCAAAAAACTTCATGGCTCTAGCTATTATATAATAATCTCTGAGATATTTTGGTACAGAGTATATATACATGTGTATATAAATTTCGTAATATTATATATTTTTATTCAGTGAATATATAAAATATCAAACAAATTTAGTGATTGTTTATAATGTTAAAAATTATTGATTTTGAATCCTCTGCACTTGATAAAAAAAGCCATTACATTTGTTTGCAATGTATGTACTAGAATAATCTGATTGAAATTTGTAATTGAGTCAAGTGGAATTTCAAAGTGTTTACCCTCTCTCAAGGGGTAAAACACTTCTGACAGTGCTTTATTCCCCCTCCCCTCCATCGCCACCTGTTTCTTCTTCTTGTCAAATAGTTATAATCAGAGAGACGTTAACAAATAACTCTCGGTTTCACATTTCTACAGAGAGTTGAGTTGTGAACCCCCCCCCCTCCCCTCCGGGGAGAGCGAATTTCCGGGACAGACAGGGTCAAATGTCAAACATGCTGAGTGAGGAAGAAGAAGAGATTTCCCAACCCACTGGGAATGAAATAATAAACATCCCCGACGTCTTCTCGCTCTCGGCTCTTACACTCTGAATAAATATACATACGACGACGATGACGACTTGTGTGTGTAACGAATGAATGACTGACTGGGTCAAGAATTGTGTGAAATATTTGCCGACTAACCTCTTTTTTTTTAATCCAATTAAAATCCAATAAAAACAAATAATAATAAGAATTTTTGATTTATTTTATTTAAAATAAACTACAAATAAAATTATTATCTTTTAAAAATTAAAAATTGTATTGTATAATAATGAATAAATAATAAAAGAGATTAAGATTCGCATTTTTATTCATTTCATTTCTATTATCATCTTTTATGACGTCATACTGAAAAAATTATTTCTTCTTTCTTCAAATTGTCGGTCTTTTCTTTGTAAGAGGTGTGTAACTAAGTCACCTTTTTTTTTTTAATTTGTATTTGAACTTGGTTTCAAATTAACGTCCTAATTGCGTCCTATTAATTTGTGCATTGTAATCAATGCAACCAGCCAGTTTAGGCACTCGAGGATTGAATTCTCCTGCCGCTTATTAATGGGAGCTCGATTAACCGGTAATAAGCACTCTGCTCTTAATATTGATTGATGACCCATCTGGGACGTGCTTATAGCATCATCTCTCTTTCTCTTTTCGTCTGCCTGGACCAGTTGCTCCAGAGGAACCAAAAAAAAAATATATCGATACCTTTTGCAACTGATAAATACAACATTTGGAGTGACAATATAATAATATATTGTTGGATAAGTTTATGAAGAACCGTGGTGTCGGGGGGAGGGGAAGGGGGCGGCGCCACTCGTTTAACAAAAATAGCAAAAATATATAGCCATTTATTTTCTGGTCGACGTTTCGGTCCCGCATTGCGACCATATTTAAGACTTGGTAATTGTTACTGAAAAGTGTTGATTGTTATATAAAAATAGTAGCATCAAATGTTAACAATCAGCTCTATTCGTTTTCATATACTAACACAAAGTAATTATACCAAAAAATGTCATTAGATTATTTCAAAACAAAATCTGATGTAGGGTTCCCTAAACCAGATTTTTTTTTTATTTCACTTTAATACTATTTTTCTTTGCACTGCCTCTTATGACAGAACATTAATTATTTAATTTGCGGCACTTAATTTAATTAATGTATTATATTAAAAGCTTATACTAATATAAAAACATTCCATTCACGTGTTAGTGATTATTTTCTAGGGTGAAATTTGAGAAAAAGATAATAATATATGTATTATGCCAAAATACAAAATATGTTGTAGCTTTTAAAATAATAATGTATCTATGTCATATATATACAAAGTACGCTTTTATTCTATAATACAATAAGAATTAAAAAAATATTTTTTTGGTACACTGTTAAAAATTTTCAAACTTTTTTAAGCTACTTAAATTTGATTCTTATTTTTGTTTTTATTTAATACTAGTTTATAAATTCGATTTCACAAACTGTTTATATTAAGCACTAAAGTAAATGAAAAACGATTGAAAATTTATATTTTTTTTTTTACATTGTATAGATAAACTCATTTTGCATTATAAAATTTTTACATTCTTTTATCTATAAACGTATTTTTCAGTTATTGTGTTACACTCAAACTCAGGAAAAGTAATAATATCAAAAGATATTATTACTATATATATAAATTCCTTTTTCTTTTTTATCCTAGCTAGTGACGTAACAATGATTGTTAGTCATTATTTGAGATATCCTAAGAAACGCAACGTTATTTGGCAAATCCGTTTATTGCTGAAATAAAACAAAATTCAAATTGATTAATTTAATGATATATTCTGACAGATAGAAGATATCGTATCATATTCCCAATATACATATATATTTATGGCTACATTACAGATATGGAAAAAATTTTTTTATCTAAAATCATGTTCGCCCGTAAAACGATCTGAATCTTGCTTCTTTGATAAGTATATTATTTTATTTTTTAAGACAAAAAAAAAACCTGTTCTTGATACTAGAAAGAGAGATCTTGATTAAATTCTATTGAATAAAGAAAAAAAAAATAACAATTTTAAATAGAGTTGATTTGGTCATTACGTGACTTTATCATGCATGCATCAACATCATTCATGCTACCAATAATTGGAAATATTTTAATGAATTAAATAAAAAAATATAGGATGTTTAAAAAAGAGTAGCTATAAAAATAAGTCAAAATGCAGGTCACAACAATTAAAAAAAAATGCTATAATTTTGTAACATCCTATAATTTGTAACCACATAAATTGCCAGACTATTAATTATTACATCTATGAGAGGATCCAAATTTGAAATATTTATCGACTAATATCTCTATTAAATTTATCTCAACAAATGATTGTTATTCTGTTGGAAAACTTTAATGGAAATCTCTGTCTAGTTCTCTATCTCTATCTCTCTAGAGCAAGGAAATAATATATATTAAGCAACGTTTATAGATTATGACCGCCGCAGGCAGCCCAATTACTTGCTTTCTTCAAATGAGAATATACACTTTGCAATTTCCTTTTATTATTATTATTATTATTTACAATAGTAGTAGTAGAGTAAGTGCTTGTCTTGCTCAACCTGAAGGCGATTGTTTATTTAATATCTTCCCTCCCCATATTTTTAATAAAATAATTATTGATTGAAAATGTTTTCAATTTCTTTAAAATACCCTGTGATTTGTTCTTCTGAGATTACGATCATCAGAAATCGATGTATAATAATTGCTCTACTCTGATAAAATTGAAACTAACGTTTAATAAGAGATAGTTAAAAAAAATAATAAGAAAATTGTTTAATGATTTTTACAAAAATATGACTAAAATAAAATACAAATTTAATTATGAATATAATAATAATAATAATAATAATAATATATAATATATAATAATAATAATATAATATATATAATAATATATATAATAATAATATAATATATAATAATAATAATAATAATAATAATAATAAACGGGTACGGCAGTCTTTGAACGGGTACGGCAGTCTTTGACTGAAAGGGAATTTGGCGTCCCTTCCCTCCGGAGCCTACAGGCGCAAACCTGCTGGCAGCCTGAATGGCGCGCCTGGGGCCTATCGGCCTAAATGCCAGAGGGTTGGTGTGGGCTAAGCACCCGCACCAACTATGTCCGGAAACGGACTGCGGTTTTCGGAATGAGAACGCGCAACCCCCCGGTGGTAGGTCTGGTACGGATACAGACTCTCGTACAGCTGCCGGGGGGCCGGACGGTGCGAACATTATGACGACACGGCAACGAACAACGGCCAAGGTGGAGTGGACGGATCGACTCAGGTATGACCTGCTGCAATGTTACGAGAGCAGCACTTCCGCGGGGCGAGGTTATATGGCTCGGATGCATAGGGAGTGGTGTGAAATGCATCCGGAGCTGAGCGACCTAACCCCACAAAACCTTCGGGATTACGTGGCCTACCTTCGTCGGCGAGGCTACGTGAACGCTCCGCGGAGATCGGGGGGGAGACGCTCAAGCAGAAGATCGAGCTTTAGGCGATCTTTGAATCGCCAGCTTCTCCCGCCGACCAATGCCTTCTTTGTCGATGGCGGCGATGGTCTGGACGGAAGGAGAGGGAATGTAAATCGAAAGTTCCCCCTAAAGCCCGAACAACTGGCACAAATAGATGGGATGCTTTCTGATCAGATTTCGGAGGGATTCGACCTGTGGGCAATCAACTGTGCCGTATATTCAGCTGCCCAGTCTCTAATACCTGGTGGGCCCGAAATTCAGGCACAAGCCGATGTTAGGGCGAAAAGGCGGCTGGAGAGGCTGGATGAAAAACTTTGGATAGCGAGGCAGGCTGCGTCCCGTGTCCAGTGTGTGGTTGACTATATTAAAGCTGGAAAAACTTTTACTCCAAAAGTTCGCTGGCATGCTCGCGAACTAAGGACTCGCCACCACACCCTCAACATGCTTAAGCTCCTAACCATCAAGCAACACGCTGTTGAAAGGATACGGGCGCTGACGACAGCGAGGAAGAAACTCCTGAGGCGGGAAAGATGGGTGAGAGAGAATAAAATTTTCTCTTCTGATCCCTCTCGGCTGTTTAAAGAACAAGCGCCTGTGGTCTCGCATCCACCACCAGCGAACCAGGTCGAGTCCTTCTGGAAGAAGATCTACGAGGAAGCAAAACCCGTGTACGAGGACACTCCGGCAATTGCACAATTCACTGCCTGGATCCCTGAAGATCAGGTCCCTGGTGAATGCCCCCCGATCACCCCGGAAGAGGTTAATGGTGCCTTCATAGGTACTAAGAACTTTGCTTCTCCGGGGCCAGATAAGATTAATAACTTTTGGTGGAAGAAGTTTACTTCAACACACCGTCATCTGGCCCGGATATTTACAGGTTTTCTAAATAGGGAGCAACCAATTCCGGCCTGGTTCGTGGGGGGCCGCACTGTGCTAATTCCCAAAAAGGGAGATTTGTCCAGCCCAGAGAATTACAGGCCGGTCACCTGTCTGAATACCATTTACAAGGCGTTCACGAAGATCATAAATAACAGAATACTTCGGACGGTGGGGCCGGTCTGGCAACAGATATATGAGCAGCGTGGGGCAAAACGTGGTAGCGAGGGCTGCCGCGAAAACCTGCTTATCGACAGATGCATCTGTCAAGACGCGATCCAACGCAAAAGAAATCTGTCAATGGCATGGATTGATTACCGGAAGGCTTTCGACTCGGTGCCCCACAGGCTCATTATAAGCTTGTTGGAGAAACTTTCGGTACATCAAAATATAGTGGGATGCATTAGAGAGATGATGTCGCTCTGGAGAACCAAATTTTCCATAAGATCGGGAGACCTAATCTCTACAGACTGGGTACATTTCCGGAGAGGCGTCTTCCAGGGGGACTCTTTGAGCCCCCTGCTTTTCTGTATCTCGCTTTTGCCCCTATCTGTTGCTCTCCGCCATGTCGGGGGATACGCATGCGGTAGGCCTGGGAATAGGAGGCATAGGGTCACTCATCTATTTTATATGGATGATCTAAAGATCTATGCCTCCTCCGAGAGAGAATTAAATCTTGCTCTCGAGGTCGTCCGAGTTTACACCCGCGATATCGGCATGGCGTTAGGGTTGGACAAGTGCGCAGTGGTGCATCTTAGGAAGGGAAGATCGGGGAGCTCTGAACGGGACGCGTTGCTCATTGATGGAGGCGTCATACACCATCTCGGCGCCGAGGAGACTTATCAGTACCTAGGTGTGGCACAGCGCCAGACTCAAGATACAAATTCCATCAAAGAGTCTCTTTGCGGCAAGTATAAGCGAATTATGAGACGGATTTGGTCTTCCGAACTAACAGGAAGAAATAAGATCACCGCCTCGAATATGCTTGCCGTTCCAGTCCTGCTTCATACCTTTGGGTCGGTGAAGTGGCTAGCAAACGAGCTTCGCGAATTGGACAGGAGGACTCGAAAGATTATGAACATGAGTCGCAGTCTTCATCCCAGATCTTCGGTTCCCCGGCTTTACATCCCACGCCGTCAAGGGGGCCGGGGCCTCCTGAGCCTGGAGTGCCTCTACGATCGAGTAGTCCTCCAGACAGCCATCAAAGTCTCAAAACGGTCAGATCCCCTTCTGCAGATGGTCCATGACCATGAAATGGCAGGTGTGGGAGCGTTTCTATATAAGGCAGCAAAACGGGCCGCGGAGTCTCTTGGTCTGGAACTGGACTTGGCGGGGCGGAGGGGGCTGGAGAATAATCTCGCAGGCCTTCTGCCGTCTGAGGCCGGACGCCGCGTCAGAGTGGCTGAACTGAAGACCTTATATCAACAGCATGTCGACAGACCATTACATGGAAGTTTTTTCCGTGGAATTGATTCTTGTGGTCTGTCGGCGTCGCGTACGTTCGGCTTCCTGATGGCTGCTGGGCTTAGGTCCGAGACTGAGGGATTCATCTTTGCCTGCCAGGATGGCGTGATCAACACCCTCTCGTATCGCCGACGTATTATGGGCGTGGAAGGCTCTACAGATTGTAGGGCCTGTGGGCAGCATGAGGAATCACTTTACCACCTTCTTTCAGCCTGCCCAAAATATGCTCCCACCGCCTATGTGTACCGCCACAATGCGGCATTGAGGGTGTTGTACTATCATTTGCGCCATTCCTACGGTGTTGATGAGACACCTGTGCTGCCATACGCTCCCGGGGATATCGAGTCCGTTGTCGAGAATGAGAGGTGCCGCATATATTGGAACTTCTCATTCTCAACTACCCGGCTGATTCAAGCCACCAAGCCGGATATTGTCCTCCTCGATGTTAAGGATAAGATGATTTATATCATAGAGTTCTCGGCTCCGGCCGAGGCGAACATTGAAGCCAAAGAGGAGGATAAACGGACAAAATACCAAGATCTTGCGGCCGAACTGAGACAGATGAATAGAGGCTACTCGGTCAAGATAGTCGTCCTCATCATTGGCGTCCTCGGCGGTGTTAGGCACTCGCTGCTCTCGAGCTTAAAGATCATTCCAGCCTGCAGTCAGAAAGCAGAAAATATTGCAGGCCGGATGCAGAAAGCGGTCCTACTCGGCTCGTTGCGCCTACTCCGCCAACACGATACCGGTTTCCAGTGACTGCTGACTATCCTTGTTGGAAGAGCAGCACTGGAAAAGAAGCAAATCCATAGGGGACCCTAGGTGTGTCGGAGCCCTGGGGAAACCTATGGAAGAATTATAAAGGTTCAAAGAAAAACGAAATAATAATAATAAATTAATTAATTTGTATTTGTAAAATGAATAAATTTTGTATTATAAATTCACAATTTTTTTTTATTTTATACATTTATATGTAAATTTTACTTTCTCTTACCTCTATATGTGTTAATATATATATAGAAAGAAAGTATTGGATTCATATCAAAAATTCGATGTCGAGATTTTACATCTTGAATTCTAATATACGTATCAATGGAAACAAAATATATCTCGACACAAAAAAATCTGGTGTGACAAGCACAGAACACAACTTTCGTTTACCGAAGATAAAAGAAAGTTGTGTGCTGTGCGACCTGTCACACCAGATTTTTATATATTCCGTTCCAAGATAGAAGTGTCTAAGATTTTTTTCACTAAAATACACAAAATTATAGTATCTAGTATGAAGATACTTGGTTTTAAAAAAGTATCTAGTAGCCAATTTTAAATTTAGACACTTAAAAATTGATTATTTTGCTTTTTTCATAATATTTGAATTGAAAACGGGGGGGGGGGCAATATTTTTTTCTTACATAACAAACGTTATTTCTTTGAATAGTGGGTGGGCAAAGTTGTGCGCTCGACTTAGTCCGACCCTTTATTTCGAAATGAAACCTGAAATTAATCCTTCACTTTAATACTTTCTTAGATTATTACTTTATTAATTATATAAGACATTTATTTTTTCTGTCCAAATTTTTTACCGGTACTTAAAATATCAACCTGAAGACTTTTTTTAATTTAATAGACATTTTCTTTTCTAAATCTATTGTTGATAAGAGAGATATTCTAAAAAATGTTATTTTTTTCAGATTGGTGTTTCTCCAGTGTAATTGGGAGGTGAATTCAAATACTGCAAGGAGCTTCGAGTGACTTTCACTGCCCCGGAGGGTAAGCACAGTATTTCATACTTTAGTAACACATACACTCCCCCGCCTGTTGCGATTTTATAAAAATGTATTCATAGGAGTGTGGGAATATAACAAAACTAGCCGCGTTTCATAAGGTTTCATAAGGAGATGCGGTCAGATCTAATTGAAAGATTGAGACCCAGGTTCCCAAGTGTGCACAAAGGTTTTTGTATCTTTGAGGTTGGGTTTGAGGTGGATCTATGGGCAAACGAGACTCAGGGAGGATGTCGTTTTTCCAGGGATAGCCTGGAGGCCCGAGGGCCCCGCCGATCTGATGGTGGGGACCGGGTATATACAATTACAATTCGTTCGTATTTTTAATTAGGCTAGGTAGGATCTCTTTCAGCCCCCTGGTCTCTCGTTTACTCGTAATCCAAAAAATCAAGTTCATTCTCACTGATATGATATATTCAGACACCCGATTTACAGTTTTTCGAATTATAAATCACAATTCTTTTTTGAATTTTCGCATATTCTTTTAAATGCAAATAATAAAAAGAATTGTTCGTGAAGTACATTATTTTTGATTGAATTATTTCCGAATTTTGTTTGTGTTTTATTAAAAAAAAAAACAAAAAAAAAAACAAAGAAGTCTTCAAGATTAAATATTACGCGAAATTTCAATAAGTATATTTCATATACAGTAGCAAATAAAAAAAAGTCTTAAGAAGATTAATTTTGAGAGCAACAAAATTTGAAAAGTAAGTAAATTTTCATTAAGTGATAAAATCAAAATATGGAAACTAATATTTTTTTTTTTTTTTAGGTAAAGGTGAGGTTAGGTGGGCTATGAGGGGAGGAGGAGGCCCAAAAGAAGAAATAAAAAAAACTATCTTTCACGATTAAAAATATCCGAAAATATATGAAGAAATCTTCAGACACCCGGCTTACGGTTTGTCTAATTATAAATTGCAATTCTTTTTTAAAATTTCGCATACTTCTTTTAATGCGAATAATAAAAAGAATTATTCGTGATGCACATTTTTATTGGCTTGAATTATGTTTTTGTATCTGGAGTGACAGTACACAACTTTCGATTATCGAAAGGTAAAAAGAAAGTTATGTGCTGTGCGACCAGGCTCACCACCTCTTATAGAATTATAATGCATAGTTTTAATATTAATTTTTTTTTTTTGCAGTTCTCTCACCATAGAATTGACTTTAATATTACAAACCTAATCGGAATCTCTTATAATTAAGACTTGAATGCTGGGTAGAATACCCTTGACAATAGAAAGCAGACCTACTTCAGGATGTAGTCAATCCTGCCTAGTACACACGTTAATAGCAATCTACGGCTAAAAGCTCAGAAAAATTGAATTATTATTGGTTTTTATGCTAAAAATATTCTCAGGGTCGCAGACAGACTAAGGCCCCCACCCTTAAAGTTTTTTTTTTTACTTTCGCTTACCTCTATATATATATCAATATGTTAATATATAGAGAGAGAAAGTATTGGATTCATGTCAAAAATTCGATGTCGAGATTTTGATGGATATACACGTTTTGAGGTCCCCTGATTCCAAAAAAGTGGTTTTCGGGGCATGGTCTGTCTGTCTGTTTGTCTGTGTGTGTGTGTGTGAACAAAATATCTCAAGAACGAAAAGAGCTAGGTAGGAGGTTGAAATTTTATATTTAAGTTAGGCACCCTCATGAGACGTGACACAAAGCTTTTGAACAAAATCGACCAAAGCGTACTAGTACTTTTCTGATGTAGGCCTACTTTTTCAATTTTTTTCGATTTTCTCAAAATTTTCTCCAACGATTTTTTTTTTAACTCAAAAATTAATTATTTTTTATACGCTCTTTAAAATGTATATTCTTATTTTGTGATTGAAATCTTCTGAAGACCACTTTATACTTGTACTACATATAAAAGATAGGTGAAATGGTTGCCATGGTAACAAAATATAAATATTTTCCCATAGTTATAAATTTTACATCTTGAATTCAATTGTACCCTACTGTCGGAAACTAAATTTGTCGACACAAAAAATCTGGTGTGACAAACACAGTACCGTACACAACTTTCGATTACCGAAGGTAAGAGAAAGTTGTGTCGCACCAGATTTTTTTAGTTTGTAAAACGCTATTGCGGCCTTACACATCCCTTCACATTACAAGAGTATAATAAATTATAATCCTTAAATTAAAAGTTACATATAAATCTGAACACATTGAAAATCACGCATTTCAAATATCTAAATAAATAATTAAAAAGCATCCCACCTAGGAAATTTAAATAAATACAATCAAAGTGTTTAAATACTCCTGAATTCTAAATTACTACAAGAAAATGTTTTCGTAATACGGCTCAGTGGTTTAGTTGAGGTATTTTAGTCTACGTAAAAATGTTGGGGGCCATTAACAGTTGTTTTACTCTAAAATACAGCGAGACAAATTTAAATTTAGGCATTTCAATTCTAAATTCAATGTATTTTTAATGAATATAATGCAAATGAGCTGAGCTTGAAACAATAAACTTTCTTGAATGAAAAAAAATGTTTTCCATTCCTTTTTAGTGAAAAGTTTATTAAACTTGGTAACAGGTAGATTCGTATTTTCAGACACAAAATTAATTCCTAAACAAATAAATAAATCTTTAATAGAATTTTTTTTTTTTTATAAAATATTAGAGCTATAATGATTATCAACCTCACTTTTCATTAATATATTGAATATTCAGTATTTATTCAAATTTTTATTAATTATTGTTTGTTACATTCAAAGAAAACAATTCCTCCAACTTTTAATAAATTATTCATTTGTTATTTGGTTTATTTATTTAAAATATATTTAGTTTGTATGAATATGTTTATTTCACTCAAAATAAACATTTCCCGTAATCATGATTTTTTTTTTAATATAATTAAATTTATTTAGATGAAATAGAATGACGTTAATTAATTTTGTTTAAAATAACGCCATATTAATCTCATTTCAATTATCACACTCGGAAAAAAAGTTGTAATTTTTACTTTCTCTTACCGAAGGTAAGAGAAAGTTATGTGCTGTGCGCGATCACGCCAGGTTTTTTAAAGCTCTGGTGGAGACACTCATTCAGGCAAGTCTTTTATTTGTAAATACTTATGAATTTTGCATATTTACAAAGAGGATGCTGAATTAAGTGGATAGGCTACTTGCTAATGTATTTCATGATCAAGCAAAATATGCAAATAACACGCATATAGAGAGGGTATAAAAATAATTCGAATGGAAATGAGCATCAATTGCTAATGACGTCATGAATACCAACCATACTGTATTTCGTAAACTGAGTATCCATCTGCTTATCTTGTCATTTTGACGTTATATAATTTTCCCAAAAGTGAATTCTATTTATATAAATAAAAAATTAATTGTGTAGAAAATGGATTATTCAGAAATAGTTGACACAACCAAAGAAAATTCAAAAATTAACACGAAATAAAATGAGAATTTTCTTTTCGGTCCGAATTAATTTTAATTTCCCTTGTCAATGTTTCGCGGACTAAACTTCACCCATCTTCAGGACAAAGGTGTTAACAAATTCTTGGTTCTGCCTCCTTCAGTTGTTAGATACCAGTACACAACTTTCGATTACCCTTCGGCAAGAGAAAGTTGTGTACTGTGCTTGCCACACCGGTTTTTTTTTGTGTCGAGATATATATAGTGTCTCTTAGCACCTCAGTTCCAAACTTGACTACGCATTATTATTACATTATGCATTTATAGACAACATTTATAGACTGGATTTATGGCACTGAGTTACGAATGCTTCCACTTCAGTAAAGTGTACTTCAAACAATTTTCACGAAATATTTCACTGATATACCTTTTAAAGAGCATCTAAAAAATAGTTAATTTATGAATTTTAATCAAAATCGCTGGAGCAAATTTTGAGAAAATTGAAAAAAACTGAAAAAGTACATCAGTAAAGACCTAGTACTTTTTGGCCGATTTTGTTCAAAAGCTTCTTTTTTTTTTTTTTTTTTTTACATAAAAAAAACATTCACACTTTTTACTTTCTCTTACCTCTATATATATATGTTAATATATATAGAGAGATAAAGTATTGAATTCATGTCAAAAATTCGATGTCGAGATTGCGGTCCAAATATGTTGTTTTTCATAAGGTTACTTTGATTCCCCATCTCCCTTTTGAAACTCTTAGTCCCACATGAAACCCCCTGATTTGTATTTGGTTAATTAATTGTTAAATACAATATAATAATAATAATTGGGAAGCAGCATTGCTCTGACTGAAGGCCGTCAACAATGAAGTTGTCACTTAACTAGTTGGTGGAGGAGGGTGTTGTTGGGGGTGGTGGATGCTGTGAAGGGTGGGGATGGCGCCTGGGAGGGTAGGGAGGATTCGGCTGACTGGCGCCGAGCGCAAGAGTCCGCGCGCGCCTTCAGTGCCGTTTTGGCAAACGTCCGCGTTACATCGTTTCTTGCCCGAAATCAAGTGAACGCGTCCTACGTACGTAGAAAATAAGTCATGGTGTTTAGTCCAAGTCCGAAAAATAACATATTTTTTTTATAAATCAAATTTTCAATCTCTATTCAAATTTGGAGCATTCTTTAAATTTATTTCTTCGGATTAAAAAAAAAAAATAAATAAATAATTTTTTTTTTTTATGTTTTTTTCGTCAATATGGTGGTGATCTTTTTCGCGTGACATTTCGGAGTAGAAGGTGCTGTTGGGTTTGGAATCATGGCGACACACCTTTTTTTGATGGCGGTGTTGAGCGGCTGCTGTTTCGCACTTCCACCTGTTATTCGCATCGGCAAGTTTACATTCAATTCTTCTCGAATATATTATTTCTGAAAAAAAAACACGAAAAAATTCTTTAATAATAGGATTTTCACCTTAGAGAAAATATTTTTTCTTTTCGCATGGCCTGACTCTTTTTTTTTTAATAATTGAACATGACGTTTTTTTAAGACTCTCTCAAAGTCTAATCTACTTACCTTCACATCCACAAAAAATTTTCTTTGATAATAAATAAACATTTTTAATTATGGAATTTTTAATGCTCGTTTTAAAAAATTTTTATTTTATTAATTATTCTATCTACAGTCTAGAAATCTCAGCTTTCTTTATTTTTTAAGAGACAATATTTTACATTCTAATTTTTTCCACAGGAATAATTTAACTTTTCAATATGATCCTTAGAAGCAAGGATAGATATTTAAAAAATCTCCCGAGTGAAATTTAATCCATTTTTTTTTATAATCTCTTGGCTTTCATATTCAGATTATAAATATCGTTGAGTTTTTTTACAAAAAAAATCTTTTAATTTGATTTCAAAAAAAAAAAAAATACCTTTCATACAAATTTGATTTCACGTTATTATTAAAAAAAAAATAATATATTGATTTTCAACTGATGATTGTTAAAAAATATTTTTCTTTTCCAGATGATATTTCATATTTATTCAATAGAAAAATTAAATATTTAATTTTTTCAAAATCTATATTTTCATGGATTGAGATATTTTGATGTGAAAAAAATCTGATTTGAATGTGCGTATCTGCTGTATTTGTGCATCCATAGATTAAGGGATTGGAAAATTTTATATACGCATATAAGCTTTTAATCTAAATCTATAGACATCCACTTTTGTCCAAGTTAAAACCTGAAAAATCGTATAAGTTTTATTAAATAAAACTATTCGTAACAAAAAATATGGATCCATCCTTTATAAAAGAAAAATAGATAAATTAGACAAAAACTTTCCAAAATTTTTCTTAAAATAAACCAAAATATTAATAGTTGGTATAGGATTAGCACTGATGAAGAGTGGGAAAGTTTTCCAACCTAGTTATGTATTTTTTTCTTTTTAGAATAAATCCTGTTCCACTCAAAGGTTTATTGTGAAATTGGCCCACGACCAGATCGTTTTTTATGGCTGAGTTTCAAAATATTTGGTCCAGTCGTTCGCTCCAAATATTTATTGCGCATTGCATTACTGGGAGTTGAATTAAAAAATTAAATTAATCAAATAATTAATTAAAAATTAAATTAATAAAAAAAACACAATAGCCACTTTACAACTTCAGATGGTAAGAAGTATTTAAAAGAAAGAGAGAATCGGACCGATGGGACCGCAGGGATCAGTAAAAATGAACAGTATACTGGTATATTCAAAAAAACTACAAATCACGATTTTCATAGCTTTTCCTGGACCAAATCTTTTAAAACTCAGCTGTAATTAAGATGTCATTTCAATCCGTTTAATGGAAGGAGATTAAAGATACGTCATAGACATCCAAAGGAATGTGGTATAGGGTTAACTCTGATTAAAAAAATTGGGAAAGTTTTGCATCTTTGTAGTTATTTTTGTTTGTGACCGAAACTTCGGCTTGAAAAAAATTTCTTGACTTCAATCATCACCTCTTTCATATAGTTTTAGAATATTTTCAATTTAAAATAGGTCCTAAAGAGGGTCGCGATTTTTGACCATAACTCGGTCAACCGACTTGAAAAAATTTTGTCTGCAATCTTGACAGTAAAATTATAATTCTTCTTTAATAACACTGGTCGTCAAAAATGATCTTTTTTCTTTCATAAGAATAAAGATATGAGATGCTCTCGGGCTTGGTGTAGCGCGCCTGCCTTCTATACCGGGTTCGGATCCCAGGCAGTTCGATGATTTTATTTAAGCCATTTGGATACCAACTTATATGGCTTCTTAAATTGCCGAAAAGACTGTGTATGTGTGTATGAGTGTGAATGGGAAAAAAGTGTGAATGTTTAAAAAAAAAAAAAAAGATATGAGATTCGAGAAGTATTTTTCATGATGAATTCAAAGATCATTTCAGTTTTGCCCCAACAGGCACAGTTTTAGAGATTTAGAGAAAAATAAATTTTAATAGAAAATGTGTTCCAAAACGGACTCGCCCCTTAAACTATTATATATATTAAACAGGAACAGGTAGATGAAGGCAGCCAGCAAAGAACAAAAACTTTATTTAAATATCGTCGACGTTTCGGGAACTCGTCGCTCCCATCTTCAGGACGATAAATTGTTAATGTTGTTTAGATTGATACATGTAGGTCATACAAAATCAATCTAAACAACATTAACAATTTATCGTCCTGAAGATGGGAGCGACGAGTTCCCGAAACGTCGACGATATTTAAATAAAGTTTTTGTTCTTTGCTGGCTGCCTTCATCTACCTGTTCCTGTTTATTATCACTCAGCCATTAATTTCTTTTCATATTATATATATTTTTTAACTATTTTGTTAATAATTTCGTTAATAATCAACAGATTTTCATGAATGAATGATTTTTTTTTTTTTTTTGAAAGCCAACAAACTATAGAATATAGTAAATATATACTTTTGCATTTAGGGATGGTAAAAATTGCATTGGGGTGCCCAAAGGGTCATTCCACGTCAGTTCAACCAGGCCATTTCACCCAAAATCTCAGATTTTTATGAAACTTGGTATGTTTGTTCTATATATAGAGATAAGTAACAGCACCAAATTCGATTTTTCTAAGCTTTTAGCCGTGTGCGGCACGTCTAAATGACCCCCGATTGAACTAAAACATAAAATTTATATGTATTAAAACTATCTGCATATTTTTATAGGGTTTCGTCTTAAAAAAATCATCTTGAAAATGCAAACTAAGAGCCGTTTTAGAGCACATTTTCTATTAAAATTTTTTTAACTTTGCCCACCAACCATAGGTTGGACAGGTAAAGTTAATGTAATCGTAAAAAAAATCGAAATTTTTCTGAAGCTGCCAAAATGCGTTTTGAGGTCCCCTGAATCCATTTAAGTAGTTTTTGGAATGATGTCTGTCTGACTGTCTGTCTGTCTCTCTCTCTCTCTCTCTCTCGTGTGTGTGTGTGTGTGTCTGTGTGTATGTCTGTGGTAATTTTTTTCGCCAACGAAAGCTCAAAAACTATTTACACAATTGATTTGAAATTTTGCACACATAAACTAGAGGAAAAGGTCAAGAACTGAAAAGCTTTTGGTAAACACCGGACCATTAGGGGGCGCTCTAGAGAGGGGGCCAATTTTTTTTTCTTACATAACCTATAATTTTTTTTATATATTCAGAAACTATACTTCCTCCCGAGTAAAATGATATATAATATTTGTGTCCTAATTTGTCATAAATTTGTTAAAAAATCATTTAAATTCGAAAATTGTGCATAGCAACAGAGCAAAATCAAAACAAATAAACAAACACGTTGCGTTATTTCTTTGAATAATGGGGGGGGGGGCAAAGTTGTGCGCTCGGCTTAGTCCGACCCTTTATTTTCTCTATATCTCTAATACTGTGCCTGATGGAAAGATTCTAACTAGGTACATATCTGAATTCAGTATAAAAAATGTACTATATTCACAAATCAGATTTCTTGTGAACAAAACCTTGTCGAGCAGTCTAATTTGTATGAGGGTAATTTTCTTTGAATGCTTCTTATAAGACTATAGTTGACTATATTTCCTTTTTTCCTTCGCCTGGAAGAGGCGTGATTGTTTAATTTTTGCTTGATTCTGAGTTTTCTTCAGTTGAGATTAGCTAACAATAGTCTAAATCAGTGGTTCCCAACCTTATATGTGGCCCACTTTTTCCGTAAAAAAAAAAAACGCTGAGGCCAGTGTATATATTTATATATTTTTATATAAATAAGCTTATATATAGATATATTTATATATTTTTATATAAATATATATAGATATATTTTTATATAAATACTAGACGCAAATTATATTTTTGACAAAAATTTATTGTACTTTTGTCAAATTACTCCATTAAACCTTTTTGTTTTCATTGAATTATATATAACTAGACGCAAAGCCCCGCCTTCGGCGGGGCTTTCCGTCTAGCCGAGGGGGCTGCGCCCCCTGGACCCCCTTGCTCGCCTACTTATATACATACCGGTACATACATTTTCCCTTTTCATTTTTATATATATATAAAGTTTATTTTAACAGTTAATTATTCATGAACTTAAGATTTTTTGTGAATAATATCCTTTCCGGGACTCTCCCGATACACAAACAAAAACTTTACGCCGATATTTTAGAATTCAAAATGTAAATAAATAAAATAAATCGTAAACATGGGTAAATATTTATATTTTGTTACCATGGCAACTATTTCTCCTAATTTTTATTTTTTTCTTATTTTAACGGTTAATTACTCATTAATTTATTGTTATTTGTGAAACAAAACCTGTCCGGGATTCTCACAAACATACACAGAAAATTTCATCATAATTGGTTCAGTCGTTTAGGAGGAGTTCAGTCACATACACACGTACAGAAGAATTTTTTTTTTTTTTTTTAAAAAAAACATTCACACTTTTTTCTCATTCACACTCACACTCACACACACATTCATACAGTCTTTTCGGCAACTCAGGCCATATAAGACTTTTTACGATATCCGTTATTAAATAATTTATCTATTAGGGGTCCAGGCATTCTTATTTAAGCCATTTGGTATCCAATTGGCTTAAATAAAATCATCGGACTGCCTGGGGTCCGAACCCGCGATGTTTGGTATATGAGGTTAGCACGCTAACCTCTACGCCATGCCCCGAGGGCTACAGAAGAATTATATATATAAAGAAATAAATATAATATAAGATATATATACTGTATAGATATAATTTTTTTTATCTTTTCTTCTACGTCCGCGGCCCAGTTCCAATCCGCCCCCAGCCCACGGGTTGGGAACCGCTGGTCTAAAAACATTTGACCTATAGTTCTAATAATTATCCACTCTTCAGAGGAAAAATAAATAATATTTTTATTAAAATTTTTCCATTTCATTTTTTTTTTTTATAAAATTGAATAAAATTTTATTTTTATCAATTTCCCTTTTTAATAAAATTCTACTTTGATGAATATATGGCAATAATAAAATAATTTAAATAAATACATCACAAAAATATCATTTTTCAAATAAATTATTTTATATTAAATTTTCATTGAAATAAATATATTTGCCTTTTTCCTGTTATAAAAGGAACATATTTGTTTTTCATCTTTAATATAAATATTGAAAAGTTTTAATTAAAATAGCATTATAATTAAATAAACCATTGATTTTATAATTATCTTTAACGAGATCTCCTCTTAAGTTTAAATAACGAGTGAAAAAAAAGATTAGGGCTGTGTTGAATTTAAAGTAAATAGAAGGTATCCTCTCCGTTTTTTCCTTCTACTAAATCAAGTACGAAAATAGCGTGAAGGAATTCTTATAAGAAGGTGTGCGTGAGTCTTTTTTTATTTTATTTAACTATTGAGTAAATAAAGTGTAAGGAGTTAAGGCGAATAGGATAAAAGTGTTTGCAAGATAGGATAAAAGGGAATTTTTTGCTTGAAACCCACTTTGATGTTTAAATATTAACGTTTCAGTTTGATTTTATCCGCTTGAGCAAGTTGTCACGTTTTTTGTCTTCTCTTTTCTACTCTCTTTCTTCTGTAACTTTTTTAGTTTTAATTTTTGATATTATTTTTAGTAATAATCAGAGAACAAAAATCTCGCCCAAAAAATACGATCTTGCTAGAAATAGAGTTTTAATCCCAGGGGCGTATATAGAAATTTTTTTCGGGGGAGGGGTGTCCGAACTTATTTTTTATTACCTCCCCCCCCCTCAAACACAAAAATATTTTTAAAATACCGGATATACCTAAGCCCCGAGGGGCCCGGCCTTCTCAGACACAAATTTTCGTTTTTTTCTTTGATCTAAATTTTTTTCTGATTTTACCTGAGCCCTGAGTCCTAAAGGGCCCGGTAAAACAAAAGTTTTATTGTAGTGTGTGTCGTTGTGTCTGTCTGTGTGTAACGATTTTAGCATGAAGGAATTGAGCTACCGGATTGAAATTTTATATTTAAGTTAGGTCAGGGGCGTATATAGAAATTTTTTTCGGGGGGGGGGCCGGACTCAAAAATTTTTCTGAGGAAAATTTTTTTTTTAAGAAACTATACTTTTTTTCACACGAAATTTTTTGAGGAACATTTTTTCTATTGCGGAACCAAAGTTGTCCATCCTGCGGAAAAATTTGTTGCGCTGATGTCTGTATATCCCTATATATGCATATGTGTTTGGGAAATTTCGGGGGGGGCCCGGGCCCCCTCAGCCCCCCCCCCTTAAATACGCCCCTGAGTTAGGTACACTCCCTGACACTCAAAATAAGCTTTTGAACAAAACCAACCAAAATGTACTAGTATTTTACTGATGTACTTTTTCAGTTTTTTCGATTTTCTCAAAATTCGCTTCAGTAAAATTGTTCAAAATTCAAAAATCAATTATTTCTTTAAAATATAGATTCTCATTTTGCCCTTGAAATATTTTGAAGCACACTTTACTCTTGTACTTCATAGGAAAGATGGAGAAATGATTGCTATGGTAACAAAAATATTTTCCCATGTTTATAAATTTTACATGCCCTCGGGGCATGGCGTAGAGGTTAGCGTGCTAACCTCATATACCAAACGTCGCGGGTTCGGACCCCAGGCAGTCCGATGATTTTATTTAAGCCAATTGGATACCAAATGGCTTAAATAAGAATGCCTGGACCCCATATATGTATATTTATTTAATAACGGATATCGTAAATGTCTTATATGGCCTGAGTTGCCGAAAAGACTGTGTGAATGAGTGTGTGAGTGTGAGTGTGAATGAGAAAAAAGTGTGAATGTTTTTTTATTTAAAAAAAAAAAAAAAAATTTTACATCTTGAATTCTAATATATCGGCGGAAACTAAATATATCTCGACACTAAAAAATCTGGTGCGACCATTCACATCAGATTTTTTTTATTTATGGGACAACCTTACGCATTTTTTGTATGAAGTTCAAATAAAAGACAATTTTTAGCCCAAATTGTTTTATTTGCTTCTGTACAGTCAGAGCCACAAGTGCCTGATGTGCTCGAGAGTAGAGTCAACCATACTAATATTTTTAAAATAAATAAATCATCTGAAGGAGAAAAGTTATTTTTAAGACAACACTTCCGCAGGCTAAGCAATTTAGTTGCCTAAGCTCAAGGTTCCTCTCTCGAGCCCTTCAGGCACTTGTGGCGCACCGCAGTCTGTACCCATTTAATTCATTCATTAGAAGAATATTGCAACTGAAGAATATTTATTTTAGCAATTATTTAACAAGATTTAAACTTTCGACCGTTGGTTCTTGTTGAAACATTTTGAAAATTAAAATTAAATATACAAATTAAACACTAGGTTATTTGTTTCAAAGGTTTTATTAATTAAAAAATTAACATTTGATACGTATTTCGACAATTCCTTGTCATCATCAGAAGAGTATGAGAATGAAATCACTTCTGATGACGACAAGGAATTGTCGAAATACGTATCAAATGTTAATTTTTTAATTAATAAAACCTTTGAAATAAATAACCTAGTGTTTAATTTGTATATTTAATTTTAATTATTTAACAACTTTTCGAGAATAAATTTGGATTATTTTTATTATAATATATACCTACTTTTCATTTTCGAAATCTCTTGGACTGATTTGACCTTTTTCACATCATCTAAATATTTTTGATGATTACAAGTCTCGACAAAACGTTTTGCTCAATTCCTACGCACACCGATTAGGCAAAAACGCTCTTGAACAAAACATAAGCTTCCGCCACTGCTTTTTACTTTTTTTATTACTTTCTAATGAACCAAAAATTCTTTATCACTCAATTTTCTCTCCTTCAAAAATATAGACATTTTTATAGACTAGTTAAATTAATTTTCATATAATTAAAGAATTAAAAGTTTAACGACTGTAGAAATTAATGTTGGTTGAAAGGAAACATCAAAATGTTTTTAAGAAGCATCTTATACAGTACTATATTGTTAAAATACTAACCTAACTTAAATATAAAATTTCAACCTCGTGGCTCATTTCCTTCATGTTTAAAATCGATACACATAGAGAGACAGATAGATACACAGACCAATTGAATCGTTTATTTCAGAAACCCCCTAAGTGCGCTTTTTTCAACTTTCGGAAAACTAAAGAAAACTGTTTTGCAGCTTAAGTATAGATCTAGTCTCCTCCAAATATTTTTTTACCAAATCAAAAACATGCTATTGGGATAATCTAAAAGATGTATTTACCTTTAAATTGTACAATAGCACCAAAAACACATGAATTGAAATTTTGTCGCTTAGGTGGTTTCTGAAATAAACGATTCAATTTGCGGGACTCATTTTTTTGAACTCTTAAGATTTAAATAAAAATAATCCAAAATAGAAAAAGAAAAAATTTATAAATTTCTAAGGAAGTTTAATGACTAATTTATAAAATGAGAAGAAAAGAAAACCTCTTTGGAAAAGATGCCAAAAGTAGTCATTAAAGAACTCTGACTATAAAACCCCTAAAAAGTATTCTCCCTGAGTGTTTTAAGTTAAGAAACGAACGAACAGGTTACACGTCGTCCCTTGAATAGAACTTGACTCCCTGCTTGAATTAGAAGTAGATGATGAGAGAGAAAAGGGGAGATGGAGAAAAACAAAAAAAGAAAATGAGGGACAGACAATCCGGAAAGAGTTAAGAAAAATGTAACTTCTAGATGTTTCCAGTCAAAGATGAGTTAAAGTTTTATGCTGTCTATGTGAGTGTGCTCAAAAAGTCTCTGGAAAAACAAACTGCTTAGAAAGTTGAATCTATTCGGACTAATATAAAAAGGAAGAGCAACTACTTTTATCTAAAATGCTAAATTTATTCTTTTATTTTGCAGAATTTATGTAATATTAAAAAAAAAGAGAGAAAGAGATAAGATTGCGTATTTTACAATTTTTTTTTTTTTTTTAACAATTTTATTTAATTTTTGCCTTTTTATTAAATTAAACTTAGAGAAAAAAATTTCCTTTTCATTATTTAAATTAAAATAGGCTATTTATGAGCAGCTCTTTAAGACATTCGTTTTCCTTTATTATATCAAAAATGCTTCTTACAATTTTAATATAAACAGAGTATCAATTTTTGTCAAGTTTAATATTGCGTGAACCGTTATATTGAGTTTATTAATTTTTCTTAAATTAATGACGAAATTACAAAAAAAGACTTTCTTTAGAAATAAAATACTTTCTCTCTATATATATTTCATATATAGGGTAAGAGAAAGTAAAAAGGGTAATATAGACAAATTTACACTAATTTAATTTCCGAAATTTCGGACAAAACATATCCTTTTTCAAAAAATATAGTACCGGTACAGGTGTTATCTAAATATATATATTTTTTAAATTTGTTTAAAGTCTTTCGGCACCTAAGGCCATTTATCTATTTTATCAATTTTTTGCCATTTCTCGCCTGGGACGGGATGCGAACCCTTGACCTTTGGCACCAGAAGCTAATGATCTACCTCTTAGCCATAGGGCAAGAGCAAATATTACATATTCCCAACCCGTGGGCCGCGGCCCAGTTGTTGGAACTGGGCCGCCGATGTCTAAGGAATGATAAAAATTATATACAGTACTAGTCGCAAAGCCCGCCTTCGGCGGGCTTTCCGCCTAGCCAGGGGGCTGCGCCCCTGGACCCCTTGCTCGCCTTCGGCGAGCAAGTTTATTCCCAATTTGGGATATTTCTTGTTGCAATGCAAGTGTTAAGATGTTAAGGAAGGATCTTATATTCAAGCGAGGCGAGGGTACCCTATTGGGAACAGCACAAAAGGGTCTGTTTATGACTGTTTAAAGGGTCAGTCACCTGAGTCCTCTCTTCGTTTTTCAACTGCTGCGTAGCCCCCACCCCCAGCCCATAGTCAGGTAGGAAGCTGGTTCACACAGCATAAAGGACGCTCTCTAATTTCTAGCCAATTTGTTGATTTTGTGTTCCCATATTGAAGAAATTTGATTATAATTAATTTTCCAAAACATTTAAGAGATTCAAATTATTACTACGTTACTCCCAGAGCCATATACTATATGTATACTTAATTTCAAATGGATTCATTGAAAATTGTGGATTTCTATAGAACATATACATACATATTTACATACATACATACATTTTTCCCATTTCATTTTTATATATATAGATACTGTATATAGGCTATATTCATATACTGGGCCTCAGCGTTTTTTTTACGGAAAAAGTGGGCTGCACATCAAAAAAGGCTGGAAACCGCTGCTCTAGCAAAAACGTCAACTTTTAGTTTTACTAGCAAAAAGTGTTAACTTTTAATATCTGTAAACAACATTAATTCATTTTAACACTTCCTTGCCTCAAATTGCTATTCCCAAATGTCTTAAATAGAAATGCCTAGACCCCCTATAGATATATTAATTAACAACGGTTATCGTCAGAGTCTTATATGGCCTAAGTTGCTGAAAAGACTGTATGAATGAGAAAAAAGTGTGAGTGTTAAAAAAAAGCTATTCTGTAAACAAAAACTTTAGAGCTAAAGGGTTAAAATTTAGTAAATAGTGTATTAATGTCATGTCTAGGGGGTGCCTTTAATATTTTAACGAATAAAAATGACTTCATTGACCTAAAAAGTAAGGTTATGATTTTGATAGTTTTGAAATAAATGCAACATGTTAACCTCGCTGTTAAAACTTTGTTTAGAGAGTAGGATTTTTTAACGCTGATTGCTTTTACATTACTTTTTAACACCCATTTGTTTTTAAATATCATTATCGATCGGTAGCACAATTGATGATATTTTACTTTCAGATAAAAGTGTATAGGAAAGTTTTGTTTCATTCTGGAAATTTTGTATCGAGCGGTTGGGCGCTTCTTTTAATTAGTTGTCAACCCTTTTTAATTTTTTTTTTTTTATTATTATAATTTTGTTATCTCAGGTATTCCCCTCAGCTTTTGTTTGTTCTTCTCAAGTCTTATAATCTAGTTGCCTAATTGTCAGGCGCGCTCGTCTTTTTATTCAGATAAAAACATGCTCTAATTTTTTATCAATTTTTTTGTATTTTGCAGAATTATTTTTCCTATCAAAAAATGAATTTTCGATGAAAATTGAATAATTTTTTTTTACTCTTAGCTATATTCTTTACATAAGTATAGCAAAGAAAAAGAAATAAATAAGACTGTCACATTCCTCTCTCTCATCCGTTATTTAATTTTTGCAACTATAAATTTTCATCAAATCTTTTCTATTTGAATAGATCATATATCTCCATTGCAGATAATAAATATTGGCGATCGTGTCACTATTTACAATTCGATGCGGAGATCAAAAGTTAGTAAAAGTAAAGAACTAAATCGGTCTAAGCTAAAGTCTATTCTAAAGTTATCGATCATCGAAACTTTTAGATGTCCACGAACACTCTGACATAATTTTAAAAGTCGTAAAAACCCAAACTGACCTTAATAATTTTTTGACCGATTGGTGTGAAAAGTGAAATAGAATTTAAAAAATATGGTGTGACTGGCGCACAGCACACAATTTTTACCTTCGGTAATCGAAAGTTGTGTGCTGTGCTTGTCACACCAGATTTTTCGTGTCGACATGTATTTAGTTTCCGACAGTACGGTACATTCGATTTTCAAGATGTACAATTTATATGTGAAAATATTTATATTTTGTTACCATAGTAACCATTTCTCCTATCTTTTCTATGGAGTACAAGAGTAAAGTGGTCTTCAGAAGATTTCAATGACAAAATGAGAATATACATTCTAAAGAGAATCTAAAAAATAATTGATTATTGAATTAAAAAAAAAAATCGTTGGAGCCAATTTTGAGAAAATTGAAAAAAAAACTGAAAAAGTGCATTAGTAAAGTAGTAGTACTCTTTGGTCGATTTTGTTCAAAAGCTTCGTGTCACGTCCCATGGGGGTGCCTCACTTAAATATAAAATTTCAACCTCCTAGCTCTTTCCGTTCTTGAGATATTTTGTTCACAGACAGACACACAGATAGACAGACCAAGTCGCGAAAACCACTTTTTTGGATTCAGGGGACCTCAAAACGTGTATATCCGTCAAAAACTCGACATCGAATTTTTGACATGAAACCAATACTTTCTCTCTCTATATATTAACATATATAGAGGTAAGAGAAAGTAAAAATTAACTAGTGAATAAAAGGGTAAAAATATTCTTGCTCATTGTACATTTTTAATCGCTCTATAATGAAATTCCTCCCTAATTTTATTTACATTCCTAGCTAATACATTAGCTTTGGCAAACTTTTTAGATTAGACAGAAACCACCTCTTGAATTTATTAAAGGCATTGGTCGGTCGCCTTCTCGAGAAACTGTCTTCTTTTACTTGCAGTGTATCTCTATTTAGCCAATCCAATCCAAAGTTCAATTCTGAAATCCGTTTTATCTCAGGTGGCTGTTTTCCAAGTGATATATGTAGTAGCAGCCCTAAAATAACTCTTTGCGAATAATTTCTAGAAGAAAAAAAAACTAGTTTGTCTAATATTTCGAATTTGCAATTTATTTACCATTTATTTATTTCTTTTTATAAAAACTCCTCCTACCGTTATTTTTTATTTCACTCTTAAGTTTAAATAGCGAAAATGAATTCTTTTATGAAATCTTTCCATTTTCTTTTTTCATTTTAAAAATAATATTTAAAGGAAATTAAATTTTCTTAGGTTAATTTTAAAAAAAGATAGAGTTATATCTAAATAAAAAAAGTAAAAAGGACAAAAGGGGTCTTTTTGCTTGCAACCCCAAATGCCGTATTTATTTTACTTTCTCTTACCTATGTATATATGTAATATATATATATATAGAGAAAGTATTGGATTCATGTCAAAAATTCGATGTCGAGATTTTGATGGATATACACGTTTTGAGGTCCCTTGAATCCAAAAAAGTGGTTTTCGCGACTTGGTCTGTCTGTCTGGGAACAAAATATCTCAAGAACGAAGAGCTAGGAAGTTGAAATTTTATATTTAAGTTAGGTACCCCCCCCCCCCTGGCACGTGACACGAAGCTTTTGAACAAAATCTGTCAAAAAGTACTAGTGCTTTACTGATGCAATTTTTCAGTTTTTGTCGATTTTCTCAAAATTCGCTCCAACTATTTTGTTTAAAATTCATAAATCAATTATTTTTAAAATACTTTTTAATGTTGATACAAAAGAAATCTTGTGTGACAAGCACAGAACACAACTTTCTCTTACTCTTGGTACCAGATTTTTTCGATTAGTAATTCCAACGCATCCATGAGTTGTTAATTTCTAGGAACATTTTTTATATACCTATATTTTTTGGCATCTAAGGTCATTTAGACCCCATCCCTATTTATTTCAAATGATTGATAGCCGATTCAATCGAAATAAATTTTTCTCACTTGAGTTGGGAAGCGAACCCGTGACCCCAGCCATGTAGTAAAGCCACGAATGTGTAGTTATTATGTTCCTGTCTTCATATTTTGGCAATTCTCTACCAATTTCTCTCTCGTGGTGTTTTTACAACGCTTTTATTAACTTGCTTTCCTGTTTTTCCGACAAATTTGCAAATCGAAATTTCGACCACTTCTACTTAAGCTAGAGCTTTGAAATTTTATACACGTATGTAACTCCCGTGACAATGCAATATTTGATGTGTCTCATCTTTGTAGGTGAATTAATTACAAAATGGCGGCCGATCAAAAAAAGTGGGGGTAAAATATTATAATCAAAATTTCTCCTATTTATAATTAAGTTAGAGTTTTGAGCATTGGCAGAGGTATTAAATAGATTTTCCTCTAAAAAATGTGCTATTCAAAATTATTAAAAATTCAAAAAATTCAAAATGGCGGCCAATTAATCACATTTCCATTGTTCGGTCCGACAAAGTTAGCGATTGAAATTACGACTAGTTCTACTTAACCTAGAGCTTTGAAATTTTATACACATATGTAACTCCCGTGACAATGCAATATTTGATATGTCTCATCTTTGTAGGTGAATTAATTATAAAATGGCGGCCGATCAAAAAAAGTGGGGGGAAGTTTTATAATCAAAATTTCTCCTATTTATAATTAATTTAGAGTTTTGAGCATTAGCAGAGGTGTTAAATAGACTTTACTCTACAAAATGTGCTATTCAAAATAATTAAAAATTAATTAAATTGAGATTAGCGGCCAATTAATCAATTTCCATTGTTTGGGCCGACAAAGTTAGCAATTGAAATTACGACCAGTTCTACTTAACTTAGAGCTTTGAAATTTTATACACGTATGTAACTCCCGTGACAATGCAATATTTGATATGTCTCATCTTTGTAGGTGAATTAATTATAAAATGGCGGCCGATCAAAAAAAGTGGGGGGGAAGTTTTATAATCAAAATTTCTCCTATTTATAATTAATTTAGAGTTTTGAGCATTAGCAGAGGTGTTAAATAGACTTTACACTACAAAATGTGCTATTCAAAATAATTAAAAATTAATTAAATTGAGATTAGCGGCCAATTAATCACATTTCCATTGTTCGGTCCGACAAAGTTAGCGATTGAAATTACGACCAGTTCTACATAATCTAGAGCTTTGAAATTTTATACACCTATGTATATCCCGTGACAATGCAATATTTGATGTGTCTCATCTTTGTAGGTCAATTAATTTCCAAATGGCGGCCGATCAAATAAAGTGGGGGTAAAATTTTATAATCAAAATTTCTCCTATTTATAATTAATTTAGAGTTTTGAGCATTAGCAGAGGTGTTCAATAGACTTTACTCTACAAAATGTGCTATTCAAAATTATTAAAAATTCAAAAAATTCAAAATGGCGGCCAATTAATCAATTTCCATTGTTTGGTCCGACAAAGTTAGCGATCGAAATTACGACCAGTTCTAGTTAATCTAGAACTTTGAAATTTTATACACATATGTAACTCCCGTGACAATGCAATATTTGATATGTCTCATCTTTGTAGGTGAATTAATTACAAAATGGCGGCCGATCAAAAAAAGTGGGGGGGAAGTTTTATAATCAAAATTTCTCCTATTTATAATTAATTTAGAGTTTTGAGCATTGACAGAGGTGTTAAATAGACTTTACTCTACAAAATGTGCTATTCAAAATAATTAAAAATTAATTAAATTGAGATTAGCGGCCAATTAATCAATTTCCATTGTTTGGGCCGACAAAGTTAGCAATTGAAATTACGACCAGTTCTACTTAACCTAGAGCTTTGAAATTTTATACCCATATGTAACTCCCGTGACAATGCAATATTTGATATGTCTCATCTTTGTAAGTGAATTAATTACAAAATGGCGGCCGATCAAAAAAAGTGGGGGGGAAGTTTTATAATCAAAATTTCTCCTATTTATAATTAATTTAGAGTTTCGAGCATTAGCAGAGGTGTTAAATAGCCTTTACTCTACAAAATGTGCTATTCAAAATAATTAAAAATTAATTAAATTGAGATTAGCGGCCAATTAATCACATTTCCATTGTTTGGTCCGACAAAGTTAGCGATCGAAATTACGACCAGTTCTAGTTAATCTAGAACTTTGAAATTTTATACTCATATGTAACTCCCGTGACAATGCAATATTTGATATGTCTAATCTTTGTAGGTGAATTAATTACAAAATGGCGGCCGATCAAAAAAAGTGGGGGGGAAGTTTTATAATCAAAATTTCTCCTATTTATAATTAATTTAGAGTTTTGAGCATTGACAGAGGTGTTAAATAGACTTTACTCTACAAAATGTGCTATTCAAAATAATTAAAAATTAATTAAATTGAGATTAGCGGCCAATTAATCACATTTCCATTGTTCGGTCCGACAAAGTAGCGATTGAAATTACGACCAGTTCTACTTAACCTAGAGCTTTGAAATTTTATACTCATATGTAACTCCCGTGACAATGCAATATTTGATGTGTCTCATCTTTGTAGGTCAATTAATTTCCAAATGGCGGCCGATCAAATAAAGTGGGGGTAAAATTTTATAATCAAAATTTCTCCTATTTATAATTAATTTAGAGTTTTGAGCATTAGCAGAGGTGTTCAATAGACTTTACTCTACAAAATGTGCTATTCAAAATTATTAAAAATTCAAAAAATTCAAAATGGCGGCCAATTAATCAATTTCCATTGTTTGGTCCGACAAAGTTAGCGATCGAAATTACGACCA
Organism: Euborellia annulipes; assembly: GCA_023213315.1. NCBI lineage: Eukaryota > Metazoa > Arthropoda > Insecta > Dermaptera > Anisolabididae > Euborellia > Euborellia annulipes. Next base: position 62,516 of record JAKCPI010000540.1, read on the forward strand.
GTTCTAGTTAATCTAGAACTTTGAAATTTTATACACATATGTAACTCCCGTGACAATGCAATATTTGATGTGTCTCATCTTTGTAGGTCAATTAATTTCGGCCTATCACAAAAAAGAGGGGGTGAAATTTATAATCAAAAATTTCTCTTCTTTTAAAATACAAATTGTCTTATTGTATCGTGTATATGTATATAACTCATACGTATTAATATTTTATTACAAAAACTAAAAAGAGTTAAATAAAATAATATAAAAAAAAAATTTAAAAACAACGCTTTTATAAATGTACTAAAAAGAGAAAAATAATTATGTATAATTTCTTTAAAATTATATTAAAAATTAATATATGTTACTAAAACTAAAAGCGTTGGGCGCGCAAATTAACAATCTCTTGCAATTTGCATTGCAGAGGATCAACTAACCTTAATTCACCGATACTTGAATCAAAAAATAAAAATAAAATAAAATAATCTAACTAAAACATTTGAGTCACTTCAAACTGTTTTGCCTAACTACCCGCCAAGTCTATGGTATTAAAATGTATTCATAAAACATATAATAGGCCTATTTATACAATTAAAATTTGCAAATCCCGCGCCCAACGCTTTTAGTTTTAGTAACATATATTAATTTTTAATATAATTTTAAAGAAATTATACATAATTATTTTTCTCTTTTTAGTACATTTATAAAAGCGTTGTTTTTAAATTTTTTTTTATATTATTTTATTTTAAATATAAAAGTATCTTTATTCTTTTTTTTTTTACTTTCTCGTACAGAGAAAGTATTGTTTTTACTTTGCAATGCCAAACAGTGATCGTCATCTCAATTAGTTGTCCAGATGAAGAAAGCTTCTGAACGCCAGCGATATAAAAGATTTTTTCTACAATATTTTAATGTATTTCTCTTTAATAAATAAAATAATAATGTTACTTTAAAGTATAAACGCCAAACCAGTCGAAGTGATGCCTTTTTAATAAAAAAATAAATAAAATATATATTAGATAAATTCTTTTATATATGAAAAACATTTAACGCCCTTGACCTATGTTAAAGAATAAGCTTCTGGTGCCAAAGTCGAGGGTTCGCATCCCGTCCCAAGAAGAAATTTATTTCATTTGAATTGGATATCAATCATTTGAAATAAATAAGGACGGAACCTAAATGGATCAAGTGTCGAAAAAGACATTAAACGAATTAAAAAAAAAAAAAAACTAACTAGAGGCATTTGGTACCTGCAGTATCAATTTTATTAGAAATTTGTTTGCTAGGTCTTGATTCGTCCTTTACAGTAATTAGTAATATAAAAGTATAAGTTAGAATTTTTATTAATTCCTCTTATTTCTGCTAATTTCATTTCTCTCTATCTGAATTCACTTCGATTAACAAACAACTTTTAATCCTTTCTTTATCCATGCTTTAGCCATCAATGATTCTTTTAATATTCTTTCTGAGTAAAATTGAAATAGGATAAGCCCTTAAAGATAGAGGCTTTAATAGAACGAATTTATTCTCTTGAAAAGCAGATAATGAATCCATCTCTAATAGCCTCTAACCCCAACTGCGACCCTCACTCTCCTTCCTTATTTGTTGTCTTGTTAATAGATGTATTGCCCCTAAAAATCCATTTATAAAAAAGACAAATAAATACTTATTAGATCCTTTGCTTTATTTCTTTGGTTTCGCCCTAGCCATTTTAGATTTTATCTCTAAAAACTCTGACTTTTCTTATTATTAAAATTATGTTATGTTATGAAGAGGTGAAGATTTCCAAAATTCAAATTGGGATGGAGGAGATTCATTAAAACTCCCAGAATATGACGTTTCAATTTAATGGGCCATCTCTAGTTATTAGAAATTGTACACATGTTGTAAAATACACATGTGATTTAACAACAATAAAATTTATTTGGATGATACAAAATTATATCATTCCCGCGCCCAAGATAAAAGATGATTCATCAAAGTCTGGTTCGATTTTTTACAATTTATAATATGTGTACAATTCCAATAACTGAGAATGGACCAATAAATATAGACCGAAACGTTTAATTTTGAGAGTAGGCCTGGTACGTCCCAATTTGGCTTATTTCTCCATTCCTTTATCATAACTAGGTGACATGTTTATATATATTTATAGAAGATAATTATAAATACTTCCCTTACTTTATTACTTATTCCATATATTGTATTTATAGATTAAAACATATCACCTAATGTTTTTAATAATTTTACCAACTTATAATATAATGTTTCAACTAGATCAAACCACTGATTTTAATTATGTTTCTCCTTTCACCTTTATAATATTTATTTACAGGACTAGAAACTATTCCAAATTTAAGTATTTTACCTATTTGTTTAATTTCTCTTTAACATAATTTTATCATTGAAAAGGATGTATATAAATAAAAATTTGGAGATGATTATCAGGTTAATTTATTCGAACCTTCTCCTCCGCTATATGTCTACGTTTCGGAGTTCTAACGACTCCTTCTTCAGGACCATGCGGAGTTGAGAATTAAATTTGCCCACAATTTATTAAGACAAATTTATTAGAGCAAACTTAATTCTTAACCCCCTCGTATCCGCCCTTGTCAGGCTGTTCCTTTCTTCATCTCTTTAAAAATTATAATTTTATATAAGTGAATTATTTTTGATTGAAATAATAAATTTGTATTTATAGAATCGTAGGCCTATATTTCACGGAAAAAAATTATTGATAAAATACTATACAATAATTTATATTTAAATCGATAATTTTTTACTTTCAAGACCCTTTTCTCTTTTATGACTTTTTTTTTATTTTCTTTTTTCGCATGAAAAACTGCATCATGAGTGAGTTACATTTATTGTTACTAAATCGACTGGGATTATATTTCTATTGTATTCTTCTTTGAATGCCCATTGAAAAATGTTTCTCATCCGATTGGGATTATAGAATCTTCAACTTAAAAAAAAATCTCATTCAGGAAAATTTCACATTTTTTTACCATTCATTTTTAATTTTATAATTTAAGCCAATAAAAAAAAATATATTCCTCCACAAGCTGATGGCTAGAGAATTTTTTTTCTTCCTTATCTTAATCATTTTTAACTTCTTTTCAAATTATTTAATATTTATGAGACATGAACTTTTTAATTATAAAAATCTTCGGCTATGAATATATTTCCTTCTTAAATAATAAAAGTAAAAAAAAAAAAAAAAAAAACTCCTTCGTCAATCTGACCATTTTAATTATTTAACGAATCGTGAAAATTTAAATAAAAAGAAGGTATATCGTGTCAATTTGAGAAAAATAGTAAGATATCATTTGAATGAATTCTAACTAGATAAATGGAAGTGGAAGTTGACAGGGAGAGAGGCAAGAGTAAAGTGTAGTTGCTTGTACTCAAAGGGGGGAACAAAAAAGGATTGACTTTTCAATTGCCGGCTTCGGGGCTATGCAAAACGCCCCTTCCATGAAATATAAATAAAATCACCCTAAAACAAAATAAAATAAAAACATTTATTCAATTTTAGGCTGTTCTTTCGATATTAACCCAAACTGGCTTGGATGGGTGGAGCTCATTCATATTGCTATTCAAAGTATTAGTGACTAACTCCCTTTTTTCCTTTTTTTTTTCAACTTATATCAATTGCTAATTGAAATTTTTACAAATTCAAATGCGATTGAAAATTCAATTCTAGAATGTGAATTAAGTGTTTTATTAAATTTTACACAAGATTACTTTGTTTTTGTTTCTTTCAAATATCGAGGCATCGAAAACGTGAGTTATTGTTTTATTTTTTAAACTTGACTAGTGAGAACGCACCTTAACTCTTTGAAAAACTTTCGAGTCCATCTGGGAACGAATCGAAGTCTTTCGTTTTCACATCTTCTGGAGTTTTAGTAATCAGAAAAAACTTTAGACCTAGGTCCAGTTCTCGTCTAGTTTCAAAAATAAATATTGATAGCCTAGATGTTAAAGCATCATTTCATATTTGAGCATCTTTACCAAATGATGTGATAATATGAAATTGCCAATTAAAGGGGCCATGAGTTGAGTCTCTAATTTGAGACATTTCAGCTTTAAATACGCCATCATCCGTCCAGTTCGGAGTTTTAAATACCGTAGAGATTTATCTCCTGGTTACCTTTATTGTTAATTACAAGAACCTCCTTACTAATTCGTATGGAAATCTGTTTGCTTTAGCAAGATTTGTTTTATTCATGCAGATGTTTATATTGAACAAGTGGGAGCAAATGCATTAAATTTATTCTTGCTCACTGTTTGAAAATTTTAAAATTTCCCTCTCTGACTTCGTTTTAAATTTTCCTCTCTGACTTCGTTTTAAATTTTCCTCTCTGACTTCGTTTTAAATTTCCCTCTTTGACTTCGTTTTAAATTTCCCTCTCTGACTTCGTTTTAAATTTCCCTCTCTGACTTCGTTTTAAATTTCCTTCTCTGACTTCGTTTTAAATTTCCCTCTCTGACTTCGTTTTAAATTTCCTTCTCTGACTTCGTTTTAAATTTCCCTCTCTGACTTCATTTTAAATTTCCCTCTCTGACTTCGTTTTAAATTTCCCTCTCTGACTTCGTTTTAAATTTCCCTCTCTGACTTCATTTTAAATTTCCCTCTCTGACTTCGTTTTAAATTTCCCTCTCTGACTTCGTTTTAAATTTCCCTCTCTGACTTCATTTTAAATTTCACTCTCTGACTTCTCTGGCCAATCAGGGCCCTGATAGGCACATACACAAAGGAACAGGATGTCACCAGCCAGCGCTTTATACAGGGTGCCCGCAAATAACAGGTACCTAGAAAAGGAGATGATTCTATTATACATGAAAAAATTAGACTTTTTTCCCTATAAACTTAATATGCCCAGACGCTTCGTTTTCAAAATACAGAGGGTCAAAGTTGAATTTTTTTTTGTTTTTTGATAATATCTCGAGAACTGTTTGAGATACAATGTTTAGCTTCTGTACACGATTTATGTTCATTATTCCTCTTGTTTTATGTGTAAAGTTTTTTGAAATCGCATTTGTCTTGTCAGTAGCGTAGAAGTTAGGAGGGGTAAAACACTCAAAGTACTTAAATCTACGCCACAAAAAACAAAACAAAAAAAATTTAACTTTGACCCCCTGTATCTTGAAAACGAAGCTTCTGGGCATATTAAGTTTATAGGAAAAAGAAATCTTATTTTTTCATGTTGAATTATCTCCTTTTTTTAGGTACATGTTATTTCCGGACACCCTGTCTTTTTCAATGATTTATTTTATGTAAATTTGAGTATCTTAAGTGGCTACAAAGAAAGTCTTTTGCTTAGGCCTCACAGTTTTGATATCGATAAACTTTTAGGCCTTTGTGTAGGATATATTGTTTCCAATGAAATACATTCCATATTCATTAAATGGATTTGAAATCCAAAAGGAATGTTAGTGATCGCGATCACTTAATCATTTGTAAAATTCACTGTCGCCATCAATCTGTTTGGCATTTTCGATTATCTACGCAAAGAGCGCCTGGTCGGTTTTTGCTTCTCTTTTTTTATTTGAAACATTTCCCCCTCTTGAAATAAATTTTCGAATTTGTTCTCTGATGTTGCTAGTTGCTGTTGCTGTTAGTGCTCCAGGGCGTTAGGTTTGAGCATTTGGATAGAACATTCGAACGTCGATTTAAAATTGCTCTCTCTTTAAATTCTCATACACATGTGATGGAATCCAGATCGCATGTTTACTCAATCCCCGTGTGGATCTATTTAATTGAACCTAGGTACAATGCTTTCCTTTAAAAGAACTTGTTTTTTTTTTTTTTAGGCCTCTAGGGGTTTGTTTTTTAAATAAATATATATTTTATATTTTACATTCTCATAGGGAATACGCTATATAAAATTTTTTATTAATAATTCTTCTATTATTTAAGATATGGTGTCAATATTTTAAATATCTTTCTAATATAATTTTATCCTTCAAGTTGAAGTTTCAACCTTTGACCTTTTTGTGGAAAATATGCTTTTAATTTCTCTTTTTAATTTACCAGAAATTAACTTTACCCTTCAAGACTATTGTGTTAAAATCATTTTTCTATCTTAATCACTAGATTGTATCACTTAACTTTTTTTTTTTTTTTTTTTTGAAATTCACTTAATCAAGACAATAACTAGTTTTCACTAAGAATAACAATATTGATAATCTCAAAGAGAAAAGTTGTGGGTGGGTTCGGATTTTCAGGCGGACAGATGAATATTTGTTTAAGTCATTTGGATAGCAAATGGTATAAATAAATATGCTTGGACCCAATAAATTTAATCGTACTTATTATTCTATAATTTTAATATAATATCGTCTATATAGCCTAGGATGCCGCAAAGACAAAAAAATAAATAAATAAATCTGGTGTGACTGGCGCATTTTTCTTACCTTAGGTAATCGAAAGTTGTGTACTGTGCTTGTCACACCTGATTTTCCGTGTCGACATGTATTTAGTTTCCGACAGTACATTGGAATTTCAAGATGTAAAATTTATAATGGAAAATTATTTATATTTTGTTACCATGGCAACCATTTTCAAGAGTAAAGTGGTCTTCAGAAGATTTAACTGACAAAATGAGAATATACATTTTAAAGAGAATCTAAAAAATAATTGCTTTTTAAATTAAAAAAAAAAATCGTTCGAGCGAATTTAGAGAAAATAAAAAAAAAAAAAAAAACTGAAAAAGTGCATCAGTAAAGTACTAGTACTCTTTGGCCGATTTTGTCCAAAAGCTTCGTGTCACGTCCTAGGCTACTTAAATATAAAATTTCAACCTCCTAGCTCTTTTCGTTCTTGAGATATTTTGTTCACAGACACACACACAGACAGACCATGTCGCGAAAACCACTTTTTTGGATTCAGGGGACCTCAAAACGTGTATATCCATCAAAATCTCGACATCCAATTTTTGACATGAATCCAATACTTTCTCTTTCTATATATTAACATATATATAAAGGTAAGAGAAAGTAATATTTATGTGTCCCGGAGCCTAAAATTTTGTCAAATTTTTTTTAACAAATATATGTTTTAAAATACAAAAGGTTGAGAATGTAATTAAACAATATTAGACTATCTTTCCATTACTAAAATGCAACCTATTATGAAAATATTAGCCTGCCCATTTTCGTCGCCAGCTCTCCGTCTATGTATTCATAACTATTAATAAGAAATTGATGCGCTGAACATTTTCTAATAAATATTTACCTCTTCTTGTTGTTTGTTCATAAACACCTCTCGAATCTCTTTTTATACACTCAGTCATACACGAATTTTCAACTCTCTTGTGGAGTTTTGAAATTTCATTTTGTTTCACCCTCCTTACATAAGCCACTCTAACCTATCTTAGAAAATTTACTTTATTTTCTCTCACCCCATTAGAAGCCTCTTTTATTACACTTGACTTTATTACTTGAGGAACCATCTCGTCGCATGGCACAGAGCCTCTCTCTCTCTCTCTCTCCTTGAAAGGTATATTATTTAGGAAATAATTCTTAATAGACGAGGTGCTCCAGAAGCTTATTCGAAATCAAAAGCCGCGTTATAAAACAGGAATCTCCCATTTTATCAAATTAATTTCAAAAGACCATTATTCTATCAAAAATGAAAATTTTCCTTTATATAGCCGAGACAATTGAACTTTTCAAATAAAAAAAATCTGATATAACCGTCTCTTAATTTAAAGATAAATTAAATCATTTTTATTAGGCCTATTATGTAAATTATTCTTTCTTTATCTTTTTTTTTAACACACTTTTTCTCATTCACACTCACACTCACACACAGTCTTTTCGGCAACTCAGACCATATAAGACTTTTGACGATAACCGTTATTTGAATATTTCGGACCCGCGACCCTTGGTATTCAAGGCAGGCGCGCTAACAACTACAGCAGCCCGAGGGACTAGTTAAGGGTTTATTCACATATAAAGTTTTTAATATTCTCATATACATTAATATTAATGTTTGATAAACATTTATGATGGATGCCCCACCTTCCATTTGGGGCATAACCTAATGATTTATTATTTAGCTATTATTTTTTTCTTTTGAGTTATTTTTTGAAAAATAAAAAAAAAAAAAAACATATTATCGCTTGAGTTCCGGTAAAATAAATCGGGTGTAAAAATAAATCATTGCTTTTAAACAACATTGACAGGATAGAAATATATCCCTGAGTTCAAGAAGGGCTTAAATAGAGGTTAAATATGAATGAAGCAAAGTTAAAAGGTGTTTGGAAAATTAGTGAAGGCCATGGGCGTAACTAGAGAATTTAGCGGGGGGGGGGGGGCAGCTATCCTCAAAGAATATAGGAATAAAATTAGTTAAAGAATTATATGGTAATAAAATGTTGAACTGCAGTTTTAATCAGGGCTGGGGTGTCAGTGTTGGCAATTTTGCTCTGGCGGTGTCGGCATTTAACACTCCCACACATTCCGCTTTGAAATTTTTTTTTTTACTTGATAAAAAAAAAAATAAAATATTTTACAAAACTTTTTTCTTCTTTATTCTCCGTCCCTTGACCTTGGTCATTTTTCTCGCGGACCCCTTTTTAACTGTAAACATTTTATGTTACCCTTCAAGCTTGATTTTTGAATCAGTATGAAATTCTTGGTGTACTGTAAGCGCCACAATTAAGTCCCCACTTGGGAACTAGAGCCTCGAGTATATGCAACCCAAACGCTAAGATGTCGAATCGGTTTCTCTAACTTTTTTTTATCAAGGCTAAAAAGAACATTTTTATAGAAAGTAAAAAGAACAATTTTAAATTTTCTCCATTCATTATGCTATCAATAATATTATAGAATGCATGATTATAAAATAAATATTTATAAATATTGAGCGATATTCCTTTTTGGAAGAAATGAAGGGGCCAAGCGTGTTTTGAGACAACCTATTCGACATCTTAGCGTATGGGTTGCATATACTCAAGGCTCTAGCTCCCAGGTGGAAACTTAATTGTGGCGTTCACTGTACATGTAAAATGTATATGGATATTTGAATTTTTGGTTCAATAATAAACTCGGAGTAAATTTCAATTTCATTTTACGAAATTCAGGGTGGTCCGCGGACCACAATTTAAGAACGCCTGGCTTAAAAGATGACGAACATTTTTTAAATTTGTATTAATATATAGAGGCAATTAATATAATTCATTTTAAAAAAAAATTACACATTTCTTAAAATTCATTTTCTCTTTCATAAAGTTAATTTAATTTACGCTGAAAAATGTAAAAATGTTTTAACAAAAATCCATTTTAATATGAGAACTAAGAAAGAGAGATATTCATTTATTTTTTTAAATTAATCATGTTGCCTCTTTCTCCCTCTCTCTCTCTTTTTTACTTTTTTTTTTTTTAAATTAAGAAGATTCCCTACAACATTATCAAGAATTTTTTCTTTCCCTCTGACATAAAATAAATTACCAGTGGAGTTCCCGTATTAATATTTCGATTTAATAATTTTCTAATTAAAAAAGAGCTTTCCACCTGTCATTCAAATACTCAACACTTGCGCTTTATAATTGAGTGCCACGCCATATACCACATTTATATTTCTTTTTTTCTTTCTTAGAGAGAGAGTAAAAATAAAATAAGAAAGGGTTAGGAGGGCGTTGGTTATGACGAGTAGAATGACGTGAGAGGGGTGGTTGCGACCCCTCAAGCTCTCCCTCTAACCTAGCCAGATTAATTTCCGAACTCATGAAACTTGGATTAGTGTCGAGATAGCCAGATAATGAAATATAACATCATAAACTAGATGGCCAACCGAAATGTACCATTCGCATGTCGATAACCGTTTATTAATTAATTAAGAAACTGCACTTTAAATTAAATCAAATAACAATAAGCAATTAATAAACTAGAAAATGCAATCCATTAAAAGAGCACTTAAACTTTTGTTATACCTTTAAACTAGAAGTTAATGTAAATCAATATTTTGATAGAAATTTTATTATCCTGAATTCATTAATCCAAAGCAGTTGTTTTTATTTTTTTCTACGTTTCGGATCCTATACGTCTCTATATTAATAAAATAAATTATGAAGACAACAAGCCAACCAACCAAAAGAAAAATAAATAAAAATTTCATTCATTTTCTTTTTCTCTTAAAAGTGGATCTCGTAATGTTATTACTTTCTTTTACCTCTATATGTTAATATATATTCATGTCAAAAATTCGATGCCGAGATTTTGACGGATATACACGTTTGGAGGTCCCCTGAATCCAAAAAAGTGGTTTTCGCGATATGGTCTGTGTTTGTGAACAAAATATCTCAAGAACGAAGTCGGAAACTAAATATATGTCGACACAAAAAATCTGGTGTGACAAGCACAAAACACAACTTTCTCTTGCCGAAGGGTACCCATAGAGCTAGGAAGTTGAAATTTTATATTTAAGTTAGGCACCCCCATCGGACTTGACACGAAGCTTTTGAACAAAATCGTCCAAAGAGTACTAGTACTTTACTGATGTACTTTTTCAGTTTTTTTTCGATTTTCTCTAAATTCGCTCTTACGATTTTGATTAAAATTCAAAAATAAATTATTTTTTTAGATGCTCTTTCAAATGTATATTCTCATTTTCCCATTGAAATCTTATGAAGAGCACTTTACTCTAGGACCCCATTGGAAAGATAGGAGAAATGGCAACAGAATATAAATATTTTTTTCGCGACATGGTCTGTCTGTCTGTGAACAAAATATCTCAATAACGGAAAGAGCTATGAGGTTGAAATTTTATATTTAAGTTAGGCACCCCCATGGGACGTGACACGAAGCTTTTGAACAAAATCCACCAAAGAGTACTAGTACTTTACTGATGCACTTTTTCAGTTTTTTTCGATTTTCTCTAAATTTGCTCTAACGATTTTTTTTTTTTAATTCAATTTTAAAATCAATTATTTTTTAGATTCTATTTAAAATGTATATTCTCATTTTGCCATTGAAATCTTCTGAAGACCACTTTACTCTTGTACTCCATAGAAAAGATAGGAGAAATTGTTGCTATGGTAACAAAATATAAATATTTTGCCATACTTATAAATTTTACATCTTGAAAATCGAATGTACCGTACTGTCGGAAACTAAATACATGTCGACACAAAAAATCTGGTGTGACAAGCACAGAACACAACTTTCTCTTGCCGAAGGGTGCCCACAGCAGATTTTTCACTTTAATCTTCAATAAACTACTAGAGCAATAACTTGTAATTATTTTTATTTGATCATGGTTTCAAATATCATCTTTAAATTGTTGTTTAACCTTTTGATATCACCCCTTTTGGGCAATATCTTAACAAGCCTATGTCCCTAGCAGAAAATATACGTTCGCCGGTCCATTTGTTGGGCGATTGGCCGGCGCTGCCTTTAATGACCCCGAAGGCAATGGGCCATTTAGTCTGTGGTTCTGACCCAGACCTGAGATGCTTTCATTGCAAACCTCCCACCACCTCCATAATATCATCATTCCAACTCAACCCACAAAAAAAAAAATATATTTTGAAACCTGGAAAATTGCAAAAGAGATACATGCAAATCCTTTAAAGCTTTCCTCCAGAGAGAGAGAGATTCTCATGTAGACGTGTTGTAATTATATAGTCAGATAAAATATTTACTTAGTAATGAAATGGTTCGTAGCTTTTGAAATTAGTCTCGAGAGAAATGTAAAATTTTTAATATTTTAATTAACTCCATTTACCTAATCTAAAGGGGAGAAAACTTGGACTTGTTTATTGAATAAATCTGACTTCTCGCTTTTAAAATATTATTTTTAATTTTTAGAGACATTTTCCATTCTTGAGCTTTCAAATAAACTTTCTTTTTCTTGGATTAATAAATAAAATATTATCTGTGAACTTGACTTTGTCCGCATTGCTTTTGTTACTAAATTATTTTATTCTTACTATTACTTTAAACAAAACTAAATAGTCAATCTTTCTAGATTCTTAAGAAAGAAAGATTCAACAATCGAATTTTTCATTACTTGGACTTTATTAATAAACCGAATTCTGTTTAAATATAGGACTTGATTAATTGATCTAGAGAGCCTGAAGATGGACAGAAACGTCGCTTATGACCTGTATTTTAATTTTTGACTTTCTCTTTCTCATATAGGGTCCACTGTATGTTAATATATGTAAAATAGAATATATTTATTGATGGCCTTGTTAGTTCCCCTATTTGTTCTCTTTAGGGCCGTAAAAGTACACAATTGAAATTATTTATCTCCTTCGTAATTATTATTAATTTTAAAAATACAGTTTTATTATTATTACTCTTATACATCCCAATATCACACTCATTATCATATTGCTATGACAAGTTTATTCTTACAAAAAAATGTTGGAGGTATTTTCAGGCCAAATTTTATTACCACTATACAGTCGACGTTTCGGGGACTCAACGCCTCCCTTCATCAGGACTCTAGACATGCAAAAAGGCAAACATACAGCTTAATTAACAATGAATAATTCTTACTTTTTTTCCTTTGTTACATATATTCTTACAACAATAGTTGCTACTCTAGCAACTTCACTGTTAACTAAGCTGTATGTTTGCCTTTTTGCATGTCTAGAGTCCTGATGAAGGGAGGCGTTGAGTCCCCCGGAACGTCGACTGTATAGTAGTAATAAAATGTGGCCTGAAAATACCTCAATCAGTCGTTCAACACTCACATTTTTTTCTCATTCACACTCACACTCTCACACACATTCACACAGTCGTTTCGGCAACTTAGGCCATATAAGAGCGATAACCGTTATTTGAATTCTAGGTCACCTAGAATATCCGTTATTGATTTAATATACATATATGGGGTCCAGGCATTCTTATTTAAGCCGTTTGGTATCCAAATGGCTTAAATAAAATCATCGGACTACCTGGGGTCCGAACCCGCGACTCGGTTGGTATACAAGGCAGGCGCGCTACCAACTACCCCAAGCCCGATAGCCTTTTCTGATTTAACCAGCCAGCAAAAACTTCTAGTCGATGACAAATATATATATTAGTAGGCCTACAGTGTAGGCGATGACTTTATATTGTATATAGACAGAAAGGTGTTAAAAATTAGAGATTTTAAAGGAAATATCATCTATTGCAATACTAGTGAGCCTAAAGCCCGGTAGTTAGGCAGCCCAAATGACACACGCACACTAAAGCTTTTGTCTGTGTGAGAAATACCTTTTTCAAAGCAGACAAGAAAGCTTTAGTATGCGTGTGTCATTTGGGCTGCCTAACTACCGGGCTTTAGTCTCAATTTTGACGCCCTTCTGAGTTAAAAAAGGAGAGTTCCGCGAAATAGTCTGACTTCATCTAACGTCTTTTTTAACTTTTAACTTCTCTCGTTAGGGTTTATGAGAAATTGTCAAAGGAAATTGAGATAATATTTTTCGTTTATTCTCATTTTTAGCATTAAAATCTTAAAACTGGCTTTTCTTTCATTTTAATCCAGTCTTTTCTTTTCCTTTTATCAGATTACACGATCTACCTGTTCTCTCTAGTATCTTTAATAGGATAGGATTTAATTTAGTCTAGAGCTGACCATGCGCTTAGCATAAATTAAGATTTATGATAGGGTGTGAGTGGCAATAGATGGAGGATTAGTCCCTATCTTGAATGAATAAACAATAGGAAGGGTAATTGGAAATTAAATAAATTCCCCAAGTGATGGTCAGAGGTCCATGATCTCTCATGAAATGATCAATATAAAATACTTCTAATGGGGTGTTAAAGAAAGTGTATTTATTTATTTAATAAAAATTTATTTATTCTTGAACAACCCTCTGATATTTAATTATTTATTTAAGTTCACCTTTTTTTCGTAACTTCTTTCTCAGAGTGTGAAAAGCTTTTAAATCTGGCCTGGTATCAGACCTCTCTCTTCCTCCCGCCTCCGTATCCTTTTTAGAACCCTATCGATTGAGGTCATTGTTTAGGGTTTGTCGCTGAGGAATGAATGGCTAGGAACACATTGGTTTGCTTGACTGTGCCCTGCTCAAGGAAATGACCTCTGATCTAACTTTGATCAATAGAGAGTATGTGGTCTAAATGGGAAATAAACTTTAAATTAAAGAAAGATTGAAGATAAAATTAAATGTACCTAAAAAAATTTCTTAGTGTGAACTTAACCTTTTTTTTAATTATATAAATTTATTTATACGATGATTTTATTTAATTAATTTAATTAATTTATTTGGATACCAAATGACTTAAATAAAAATGCCTGGACCCCCCAATTGATATATTAAACATACTGAGTATCGTTAAAAGTCTTAAATGGCCTCAGTTGCCGAAAAGACTGTGAATGTGAGTGTAAATGGGAAATGTGAATGTTTAAAAAAAAAATCTGGTGTGACTGGCGCACAGCACACAACTTTCTCTTACCTTCGGTAATCGAAAGTTGTGTACTGTGCTTGTCACACCAGATTTTTTGTGTCGACATAGATTTAGTTCCCGGCAGTAGGGAATATTTGAATTCAGATGTAAAAATTTATAAGTATGGGAAAATATTTATATTTTGTTACCATGGCAACCATTTCTCCTATCTTTCCTATGAAGCACAAGAGTAAAGTGTGCTTCAAACAATTTTGAGGGCAAAACGAGAATATACATTTGAAAGAGCATCTAAAAAATAATTGATTTTTGAATTTTAATCAAAATCGTTAGAGCGAATTTTGAGAAAATCGAAAAAAACTGAAAAAGTACATCAGTAAAGTACTAGTACTCTTTGGCCGATTTTGATTAAAAGCTTATTTTTCCGGTCCCGGGGGGCTGTTTAACTTAAATATAAAATTTCAGCCTCATAGCTCAATTCCTTCATGCTTAAAATTGAACACACACACACACACACACACACACACACACACACACACACACACACACACACACACACACACACACACACACACACACACACACACACACACACAGACAGACAGACCATGTCGCGAAAACCACTTTTTTGGATTCAGGGGACCTCAAAACGTGAAGATCCATCAAAATCTCGACATCGAATTTTTGACATGAATCCAATACTTTCTCTCTATATATATATTACATATATACATAGGTAAGAGAAAGTAAAAAACTATCAATTGTTATTTGTTATTGTTATCATCAATACATCTGATTTAAGAATTTAAATCCAAAATGATTGCGATTCTGCCTATTCCTTATTTTTAATAATAAAAAAATTATTAAATTCCTAAATTCTCAATAATTACTAAATCTCTCAAAAATCATCAAAATAGTTAAAAAAATTTTAGAGTGGGATCAAATATTTTTCGACACCCTTTTTGCACTTTAACTAACAAGTAAGAAGTAAGAGGGGGAAGTTGTTCTCCTGTTCTGACGCAAAGCCGGCACTATTATTAAAGGGTACAGACTCTTCGAGTACAATTTGCAATAGCACAAAGTAATCTTCTTAAGTGTAGTCTGTAGTCTTAAAAAAAAAGAGAAAAAACAGTATTTCCTATTTAATCCTCGTATCAGTACTTTTTTATTGATATTTCGTGCATAGTTTACTGATTTTATTAAAGCATGAAAAGTACGACACCTGAATTTCCAATTTTTACTTTTTTTCGAATAATGATTACTGTACTTCGATTAAGAATAAATTTCCAATTCGTTTGAATTTATTATTAGTTTTTAAATTTATTTTCACTGATAAACTAATTAACGATTGAAAATCACGTGTCTATTCCAATTTTATTTTATTTACTCGCTAAAAATGCAAATTCCAAGTGTGGAAGTGTCAAAAAAATTATATTCTAATTTTATCGTGTTTTTTTTTTTTTTTTACCATTTATGTTTTTTTGTTGCTACATCAGATGTTGATAACAGATGTTATATTAATTATATATTGATTTGTTCTCTTCATGCAGTTTCACGACCAAAGCGATAAACTACTATTTATTTTTTTTTTTTTTTTTTTTTTTTTTAACCTATTTATTTATTCAATCAATGTTGACAGCTAATTTTAAAACAAAGGAAAAAACGTTAATTATATTAACAATCCAACGAAGTTGATTAATTTTTATATGTTGTTTGTTTTTTATACATGAAAAAAAATATAGCTGTAATTTTTTTTTGATAAAAGTTCTTTTCACGTTAAGTAGCTTTTAGAGCTACCTAAAGATATTACAAGAGACAAAACGTATTTTTATCATAAAAAAAAAGGAAAATAAAGACGTGACAACGTCTTAAAAATCATGTGTCTATAGTGGCAGGTTAGGGGGCATGCACGAAAAAGTTTAGTTACGCCCATGATTAAATACGAAAAAATTAAATTTTTTATTTATAGGAAGCTACTAGGCAATCAATTAGAGTTAGGTTTTGGTCCATCTACGTCACTGGCGTAACGTTTTTTAGCTGGGTCCCCCCCGCAAATTTATTTCGGGCCCC
>JAKCPI010000541.1:0-63312 GCA_023213315.1 Euborellia annulipes
CAAGCCATGACTAGATATTTAAGCTCTATAATGCAAAATACTTTTTCTCTCTATATATTTCATATAGACTATAGTGTAGAGAAAGTAAAATATAATAATTTTCTCTAGCTTAAAAAAAAAAAAAAAAATTAAATAAAACGCAAAAAATTCGAGAAAATTCAGGAATTTTCCCATTAGAAAAGAATTGATTTTGTTATGCTTTATAAAAAATTAAAGCCGCTTAAAATTGATTAAATCTCGCAAATGAAAAATAATAAAAATTATTATATAAATAAATTTTTTATTTTTTTCTTTAAGAGATCTGAGATAAAGTCTGAGTCAAGAGAAACCCATAGAGACACCCCGGTATTTTGAGGCCCATATTCATAGAAATTTAAGAGATTTGCATCATTTATTGCCTGATACGAGTTGATTGAAAAATTGCGGCATTTAATTAAGAAAGAGGCTGGGCCCAAAACCACCTCGAGGGGGGTCCAGAGGGGCAAGCGAAGGTGGGGTAAGTGGCTAGTCATATATTTCATTGAGCATACTTACTGCCCTATTACAGTGAGTTCTCTTTTATATATATAGAGATGTATGTTATAAAATTATCCACATACCCTGCTCGCGCTCAGACGTCTAGCGACACTTTATCTATGTCTGGCGGGATGTTTGGCCCATACGATTGGTCTGGCAACTTACAAATAGTCTTGAAATGGTTCCCTGAATATCATATATAAAAATCAAGAATGCGAATATAAGTAAAGTTAGATCATCTTTTCGGGAGCTTTGAAGCGTCTGGTAAGAGTTATGGCCGATGGTAAGTGTCTGGCAGTATTTATTATTAACTTTTAACAATATTCTCTAAAACATACATAAAAATCAGCTCTGAGACTTTGAGAAAAGTTAGTATTGTTTTTACATATCTTTAGCTTACGAGCATATTCATAGCGACACTTTAGGCGTGTCTGGCGGGATGTTTGGCCCAACCGATTGGTCTGGCAGCTTACAAATAGTCTTGAAATGGTTCCCTGAATATCATATGTAAAAATCAAGAATGAGAAAATGAGTATAGTTACATACTTTTTTTGGTAACTTTGAAGCGTCTGGCAAGAGTTATGGCCGATGGTAAGTGTCTGGCAATATTGACTATTAACTTTTAACAATATTCTCTAAAACATACATAAAAATCAGCTCTGAGACTTTAAGAAAAGTTAGTATTGTTTTTCCCTATCTTTAACACATGCATAGCGACACTTTAGGTGTGTCTGGCGGGATGTTTGGCCCAACGGATTGGTCTGGCAGCTTACAAATAGTTTTGAAATGGTTCCCTGAATATCATATATAAAAATCAAGAATGAGAAAATGAGTATAGTTTCATGATTTTTTTGGTAACTTTGAAGCGTCTGGCAAGAGTTATGGCCCATGGTAAGTGTCTGGCAGTATTGATTATTAACTTTTAACAATATTCTCTATAAATATACGTAAAAATCAAGAATGAGAAAATAAGTATAGTTAGTACTATTTTTACCCATGTTTGGCACTTGGTTACCTATAAATTGGCCCACGGCCCAAGTTTGCAAATATGCTTACACTCAAAGTACGAACTAACACTACTTTATCCCATACATTTTATTTGTGAGAAAATGAGTATTGTCTGGAGGCTCTGGGATCTTGGACTAGAAACTAAATACCTGTCGATACAAAAATTCTGGTGTGACAAGCACAGAACACAACTTTCGATTACCGAAGGTAAGAGAACGTTGTGTGCTGTGCGCCAGTCACACCAGATTTTTTTTTAACACTCACTTTTTTTCTCATTCACACTCACACACACATTCACACCAGTCTTATAAAAATCAATTAATTCTTTACTTTTTTCAAAATCTTTTTTATTATTATTATTAATTCACTTATTTGTAGCGGAAACGCAATTTTTTTTTTAATATTCCCTTTTATACATGAGAAATTTTGGCCTAAATCTTTGTCATATAACATTTCCTTTGATGTTATATTTCTAGCCACTTGTGACCAAATATATGGGACAGCTATTTATGTTCGTATATATCATACTAAATTTCTTTCTTCTATTCATACATATTTCCTTTTTGGTCTGATGCCAAAATGGAGAAGGCTTTTTGTTTTAAAATATTTCAACGATGCATGTGGCCTGAATAAAATTAATTAAATATTGTGTATAGAATCTTTATATGTATAGGAACAAATATTTTTCTCTAAATTAATTTAATCGTAAAATTTATTATGCATAAAAGGACTAAAAGAAAAAAAAGAACAGCAAAATTGGAAAACTTTTCCCTTTTTTACTTTAAAAAAATTGTACTAATAGGGATGAAGCAATTGAATTAGGGGTGGAAAAGTCAGCTCCGAATTTTTTTTTTTTTTTTTTTTTAAACATTCACACTTTTTTCTCATTCACACTCACACTCACACACACATTCACACTGTCTTTTCGGCAGCTCAGGCCATATAAGACATTTACGATATCCGTTATTTATGAATTTATATATATAGGGGTCCAGGCATTTTTATTTAAGCCATCTGGTATCCAGATGGCTTAAATAAAATCATCGGACTGCCTGGGGTCCGAACCCGCGACGTTTGGTATATGAGGTTAGCACGCTAACCTCTACACCACGCCCCGTGGGCCAGCTCCGACTTGTACTTCACAGGAAAGATTGGAGAAATGGTTGCCTTGGCAACAAAATATAAATATTTTCTCCATGTTTATAAATTTTACATCTTGAATTCTAATATATCGGCGGAAACTAAATTTATCTCGACTCAAAAAATCTGGTGTGACAAGCACAGAACACAACTTTGGATTACCGAAGGTAAGAGAAAGTTGTGTGCTGTGCGACCAGTCACATCAAATTTTTTTCTAGGGGCTGGGCCCCTGTTCCCTCAACATTGGGGGGGGGGCTCAAACGCCTTGGGCCCCATGGAGTCGTCACCTATGTGTGGCTGCGTGTGTAAATGGGAAAATAGTGCTAGTGTTTTTTTTATAACTTAAAAAAAAAATCGAGCCTTTTTACTTTATTTTACCTATGTATCTAGGGCGGATACAAGGGTAGGGGGGGTAAAGGGGGTAATTACCCCCTGAGATTTGAAAAAATACTTTTTTTCGAAAAAAAAAGTATTTTTAATCTAAAATTTTAAAAATTAATACTTAAAATTTTGATTCTGGCAAACAAGACAGAATTCGCCTTTAAATTACCAAAATTAAGAAAAAAATATTCTGCTGTGCGACCAGTCACTCCAGATTCCCCCCCCCCCCGAGAAACACCTCTGGTTCCGCCACTGCTATGTATATATGTAATATATATATATATATATATATTCTTGAAGGTTTCCGCGACCGGATGTATGCGAAGACAAGTTTTCTCGGGTTAAGTCGCGTGGGGTGCTGAGATTTACTCGACGTTTCGGCTCTCCTTTTGGAGCCATTTTCAAGAGAGAAGGAAGTTAGGAGGTAATGGTGGAGGGGGGTTGTTTACGGGGTCGCAGTCTTCCTGGTCCCCAGGTCAATTTGGTGGATGACTCAGAGGCGTGGATTGGTCTCTGAGAACTGGAGGAAGGTTGGGTGTGTGTAATTGTGTTCGGTTTAGGTTGACTACGGGGCCTCAATCTGCCTACTCCCCAAGTCGGTGTGTTGGTGGTGTGTTTGGTGGATGCCTCAGAGGTCTGGGTTTGTCTCTGAGGGATGGACAGTGGTTGGTTCTGTGTAATCGGGTTTGTGTTTGGTTTGGGTTGACTTTGGGGCCTCAATCTGCCTACTCCCCAAGTCGGGGTGTTAGCTCTTGGTTCCCGGGGTCTCAACCTGCCTACTCCCCAGGCCGAGAGTAACTCCCACGCGACTTAACCCGAGAAAACTTGTCTTCGCATATATATATATATATACCGGGTGGGCCAATAGTGCGTGGACGGAAGATTGTGGGCTTATTAACGGACATTTTTAAAATTTATTGATCGCACATAATGTGGGGCCTTTAGGGCTACAAATTAAAAATATTTTTGTTCCAATTGCACCTCATATACAGGGTGGTCCATATCAAAGTTATGTTTTTTTAAATGGAACGCCCTGTATATTATTGCATATTTGGATTCTACGGCCAATTTTAGTATGACTTTATGTCATGCAATGTATTCCAAACAAAACCGTTTAGCCGCAAATCGGGCTTTAGTGAAAAAACTGCTGTCTGGAAAAAATTGAATATCTCGCGAACCATAAAACTTAGGGAACTGCTCTTTTGTGAGGTTACTAACCATGAAATGTACTAATGTAGGCCAGATGGGGAATCCGGAATTATTCTTATGTTGGGAGAAATGGCCATGCCAATTTGGAAAATTTCAATCATGGATAACTTCATTTTTTCAAATGGAACATGCTACTTTTTTATGCCATGGGACGTGAAATTTAATTATCTTTCAGCTGATATAAGGTTGTCTATATCTATCTTTGGTAGTTTTCTTTTTATTCCAAAATATCTGATAACGAAAAAAAAAAAAAATATTTATAATAGACAAAATAATTAAAAAAAATCCAAACTCAAAACAAAATTGTAATAAATGGAAAAAATATGCTAAATATTCGAAAATGTCTTTTAATTTCCCTTAAAATCATTTATTTGAACTCCTCGAAGAAGTCCCGCTTGCTCAAATTCGGGTTATGATTTGTCAACAAGATGGCGCACCTCCTAACCTGAACATAACCCTAATTTCTTTTCGAAAAGTTCAAATAAATGATTTTAAAGTAAATTAAAAGACATTTTCGAATATTTAGCATATTTTTTCCATTTATTACAATTTTGTTTTGAGTTTGGATTTTTTTTCAATTATTTTGACTATTATAAATATTTTTTTTTTTTTCGTTATCAGATATTTTGGAATAAAAAGAAAACTACCAAAGATAGATATAGACAACCTTATATCAGCTGAAAGATAATTAAATTTCACGTCCCATGGCATAAAAAAAGTAGCATGTTCCATTTGAAAAAATGAAGTTATCCATGATTGAAATTTTCCAAATTGGCATGGCCATTTCTCCCAACATAAGAATAATTCCGGATTCCCCATCTGGCCTACATTAGTACATTTCATGGTTAGTAACCTCACAAAAGAGCAGTTCCCTAAGTTTTATGGTTCGCGAGATATTCAATTTTTTCCAGACAGCAGTTTTTTCACTAAAGCCCGATTTGCGGCTAAACGGTTTTGTTTGGAATACATTGCATGACATAAAGTCATACTAAAATTGGCCGTAGAATCCAAATATGCAATAATATACAGGGCGTTCCATTTAAAAAAACATAACTTTGATATGGACCACCCTGTATATGAGGTGCAATTGGAACAAAAATATTTTTAATTTGTAGCCCTAAAGGCCCCACATTATGTGCGATCAATAAATTTTAAAAATGTCCGTTAATAAGCCCACAATCTTCCGTCCACGCACTATTGGCCCACCCGGTATATATATATATATATATATATATATATATATATATATATATATATATATATATAGAGAGAGAGAGAGAGAGAGAGAGAGGAGAAAATATTGGATTCATGTCAAAAATTGCTGTGCAATCAGTCACACCAGCTTTTTTCATATTCTGATTAAATTATATTATTTTAAACAGTTTTTATTCTTATCCGTTTTTTCGAAAACAGATTAATTTTTGAGATAATCACGATTTTTTAGAATATACGAGAAAGTCGGGGGGGGGGAATGAACTTGCAATTTATTTTTAACGAAAGCAAACTCCCCCCCCTCCCAGGTCTCATTGTTTCGACTGCCCTCCCCTCTCTCGCTCCTCCATCGTCGCCGCTCAGGCGCCATCTTAGACGCCAAGTAAGGCGCCTGAGCAGTCGTGTGAGTGTGAGTGTGTGTGTTGGATGCTACAGCTTCTCTCTCTCTCTCTCTCTCTAAACATTCACTAGGTAATTATTATTCATTTATTAACACATTCTTTTTGTTTTATATTTAATGTTAATAAAATGTAATTCAAATAGAGATAAATAATAATAAATTTGCTAATTAACCAAACAACGATGAGAGTTGATAGATACATTTTGTTTGTTAAATGTTTCTTGATAATGATTCTAATAAAAAACATTTATCAAAATATAGTATATATCTAAGAGTGTATTTTATTTTTATTTTTATTTTTATAGGATGTTTCCTTTCGCCGTAAGAATAAAGAGCCAGAGCCAGAGAGGCTTCTCTTCACCTCGACGCCATTAAGAGTGGATATCGCCTTTCCTCGGGATTCGAGTCAGGTACAAAATACTTTTCACTTCTTTCTTATCTATATCTTTTATCTTACTCTACAACGCGATCAAGAGATTTTAAGCAATGAGCTTTAGAAAGAAATCAAAATTGCATTAGGGATTTTTTTTAATCGTTCCCAAAATCATTTAATAAATATTTTAAATATATCTTTATTAGATTGAATGAATAGGGATTGGACCGCCTCACAGCAAACAAATAAATTCCCCCTCCACTGGACACTATCCCTCCCTCCCCTCGCTGCCTAGCGCTATCTCTCCCTCCATAAGGCACTCTTCCTCCCTCCACCTCTCGCTTCCAGGCTCTATCCCTTCCTCCACAAGGCACTGTCCTTCCCTCCTTCTCTGACTGCCTGGCGCTTTGGCGGGGCGAAACTCCTTTCACTTTCCTCTCTTTTCAATTGAAGTAAAAAGAGATACCGGTCAACCCTTTATTAAATTATTTTCATCACTACTTACTACCCTTATAGCAATACATTTTATTATTTGTTTTTAATAACCCTTCATAAATAGGATTGCAACTTTGATGTCACTTGATTCGATTGCCAAGACCGAGGTGCCCGCCTCGTTCAGTAGTAGCCTGGTAGTCAGTGGCTGGACGGCTAGCCAGCTAGTCTTCTTCTCCCCACCCTTCCTTGCTTGTCGGCCTCTATGTAAGATTGTACCCTTGTATGCTCCTGTATCATTTCTTCAATTCCATTTAATTTCAACTTTCACACACCGGGTATTTTCTTTAGGTGCATTAGAAAAATTATATTTTGTTAATGAGCGTTGGGAAAAAACAAGAGAACTAATAAATTCTTGCTACACATCACAAGCTATCTTTTTGTTTAAATTATAAATAGGCCTATTTAATGTCTAACACAATAACACTTATGTGAATTTTATAACTAGCTGTTCCGCCCGACTTCAGGTTTATGTCTGGCCAAGGAAATTCGCCCGTCATCCTGAACCCACTTTACTTTCTCTTACTTATATATGTAATATATAGAGCGAAAGTATTGCGATCATGTCAAAAATTCGATGTCGAGATTTTGATGGATATCCACGTTTTGAGGTCCCCTGAGTCCAAAAAAGATTGGTCTGTCTGTGTGTCTGTAAAGTTAGCTACCCTCCCGGACACTCAAAATAAGCTTTTTGAACAAAATCGGCCAAAAAGTACTAGTGCTTAAGTGATATACAGTACTTTTTTAGTTTTTTTTTTTTTTAATTTTCTCAAAATTCGCTCCAACAATTTAGTTTAAAATTGATAAATCAACTATTTTTTACATGCTTTTTAAAATGTATATTCTCATTTTGCCCCTGAAATGTTTTGAAGCACACTTTATTCTTTTTTTTTTTTTTTTTTTTTTTTTTTTTTTTTTTTAAAAACATTCACACTTTTTTCTCATTCACACTCACACTCACACACACATTCACACTGTCTTTTCGGCAGCTCAGGCCATATAAGACATTTACGATATCCGTTATTTATGAATTTATATATATAGGGGTCCAGGCATTTTCATTTAAGCCATCTGGTATCCAGATGGCTTAAATAAAATCATCGGACTGCCTGGGGTCCGAACCCGCGACGTTTGGTATATGAGGTTAGCACGCTAACCTCTACACCACGCCCCGTGGGCCACTTTATTCTTGTACTTCATAGGAAAGTTATTCATTTTCCGACTCTTCCTTCCATAGAACCAATGTTAAATCCTTATGGGAATTTGCATGTTAATTTCGATTCAAAAGGGGACTTTTTACACATTAAAAAAAAATTTCCATTTTTTATGAAATTTTGTATTTATTTAGGATTCTCTATCTTCTTCTTCTTCTTCTTTTATATATATAATTCTTCTGTACGTGTGTATGTGACTGAACTCCTCCTAAACGACTAAACCAATTATGATGAAATTTTCTGTGTATGTTTGTGAGAATCCCGGACAGGTTTTAATTCACAAATAACAATAAATTAATGAGTAATTAACCGTTAAAATAAAAAAAAATAAAAATTAGGAGAAATAGTTGCCATGGTAACAAAATATAAATATTTACCCATGTTTACGATTTTTTTTTATTTATTTACATTTTGAATTCTAAAATATCGACGTAAATTTTTTTGTCTGTGTACCGGGAGAATCCCGGAAAGGATATGATTCACAAAAAATCTTAAGTTCATGAATAATTAACCGTTAAAATAAACTCTATATATATAAAAATGAGAAGGGAAAATGTATGTACCGGTATGTATATAAGTAGGCGAGCAAGGGGGTCCAGGGGGCGTAGCCCCTGGCTA
The DNA here is from genome assembly GCA_023213315.1 of Euborellia annulipes. Lineage (NCBI taxonomy): Eukaryota > Metazoa > Arthropoda > Insecta > Dermaptera > Anisolabididae > Euborellia > Euborellia annulipes. Next base: position 8,564 of record JAKCPI010000541.1, read on the forward strand.
GACGCAAAGCCCCGCCGAAGGCGGGGCTTTGCGTCTAGTTGTGTATAAAATCTCCAAATATGAGATTAAAATTTTGAAAAAACCCATAGTTTATTTCAAGCAATCACCATTTAAATTACACACAGCCTATGGAAATTTCGAATCAATCGACTTTGTAGTTATGAAATGCAAGTGGTCAAGTTTGAAACTAAGGGCCTATGCGAAACTATGTAGGGGAGACCGGGGCAGGTTGGCCCACTAATTTTTATTTCTTTTATAAAATTTTTTATTTAATCATTTTCGTTTATGTTTTCATTTTAAAATGTTGGTGCAACCTTAAGCTACCAAATGGTCATCGTAAAAGTCTCCTAAATTGATGTTAAAATTAAAAAAAAATAATTATTTCTAAAATATTTCGAGTGGGCCAACCTGCCCCGTGGTCGGGGCAGGTTGGCCCGGACCTCGGGGCAGGTTGGCCCGTTATTTTTATATGAATTAAAATCCAAGAAAATAAATTAAAACAACTTAATTTTAACACACAAAGTTTATTTTCAATTATAATTGGTTATTGCAACAGTTTCAGTAATAAATGAGTACTAAATCAAAAAAAGTATATCGTGACTTCAAGAACTTTTCCTTTTTCAGTTTTTCTTTTGTATTTACGAATCACTGTTATAACCGTGGTCCAGAGGTTGGGGATGAGAGTCAGAATGCTATGAAGAGCATTGCAGACACCTTACTTGGGCTTGGCAAGTTGGCAAAAAGAGTATCCCAACAAGGGTCTCAACATTTCTCTCCCAACGCTCAATTTGTGCTCTTTTGAAAAATCTCTTAGCCCTCGGGGCTTCGTGTAGAGGTTATCGTGCTAACCTCGTATACCAAAAGTCGCGGGTTCGGGCCCCAGGCAGTCCGATGATTTTATTTAAGCCATTTGGATACCAAATGGCTTAAATAAGAATGCCTGGACCCCCAAAATATATAATTATTAATACAACGGTTATCGTAAAAGTCTTATATGGCCTGAGTTACCGAAAAGTGTGAATGAAGTGTGAATGGGAAAAAAGTGTGAATGTTTAAAAAAAAAAGCGGAACACTTCATATCTTCCCGAACCACACATATTCAAAGAACTAGAACGTTTTAGAAAACAATGAGAACATATTCATATATCTGATAACAATTTCCCAAAAACAAACACACGTGCTCATTTATGATGCAAAATTTCCTCCAATAAACTCTCAAAAACGGCCTGTATAACATCGATTTTTATAATAATTTTTATTTTGTTACTTTTACATCATTCATTGCCACTAAAATTGAAAAGATAAAACAGGGTTTAACGATTTCATACATACAATGGCAAAAAATCGAGTGGGCCAACCTGCCCCGTCATTTTTGGGCCAACCTGCCCCAATATCATATTTGAAACAATTTTTACCCCGCACAAATCCCGTTGATGTTTTTTAATTAATATGCCATAGAGAAATAATCCTTATACTCTAACCTTTAAACATAGTGCTCACTTTTTATCCTCGAAGTAACCAAAAAGTAGATAAAACAATTTTATTAAACTAATAAAAATTCACTCCAAGGTGCAAAAAACGAATAAATGATTCTAGCTCATGCGAATTTACTCCGTTCGCTATAGTTGTATTGGCAGAAGTAGGGGGGCAGTGCTATTAACCTTCATTCTGATCCTTAACACAATCGTCCAATTATTCTGCGAAATATCGCGACTGGGCCGACCTGCCCCGTGGGCCAACCTGCCCCGGTCTCCCCTATATCTCGACACAAAAACTCTGGTGTGCCCAGCACGTTGCACAACTTTCTCTTACTGAAGGATAAGAGAAAGTTGTGTGCTCTGCGCCAGTCACACTAGATGTTTTTCGTTTTCATTTATATCTTTCAAACATATTAGGCTCTGGACAGTCTATGGCGGCCCTTCGCCTTTCCTTTTCTGTAATCTTTGAAGTTAATTACTATTAAATAAAATGTTATTATCTATAATTTTTTAAATTTTCCTTCTTTTTTAAGGTGATTTTCGCCCATCCACCTGCCTCATTATATGGACTTCTTTCTCTTCTTGGGGTCATCACATGAGGACAATTAATGGAATAACACAAACAGTGAGTCATCATTTATTTTATAGTAAAATTAGATTTTATTTTTGTATCCAATTTATTTCGGGCAAGTTTAAATAGTAGTTGATTTTTAGATTAGGAAATGATTATAAATGATGAGGAGGTTTATTTTGTTACGAATATCAACAATCTTCCTGGGCCCAAAATGATCTTGCTAAGGTCCTTTAACTGCGCTCATGTCCGAAATAATTATTTGAATTTCGGACAGTGACCTTATCTAATGAATTTTTGCAATAATTTTTATTTATTATCATTTTTGTGAATTTTAATGAATTTTATGCGAATAATTAAAAGAAATGTGGGTGAAACACATTCTTTTTTTCTCATTGAAGAGTAAAAATAATCAAATAGAGATGAAAAAATGTCATAAAGCGTTTGGGGATTATGTGCGAATTCACTAATTTTTTGTTATTTTATTTAATTATAGATATTAAAATTCATTCTTGGAACTCAACTCGTTCGAATTCATAATTAATTAAAAAAAATTATGAATTTTATTTAACCTTTTTACATATTTCGGAAAAATTGTTTAAACACATGCTATACAAATACCCTCACTTCAACGTTTTCTTTTTTTTTTGTTTAATTCCGAGTCCTTGAAACCTGGCAATTATGTCAATTCAAAAACAAATACCTAGAATTATAGAATTACTAGTTGATATAATTTCCTTAAAAATAAATATATAAAATGGCCTAGTTACAAATTTCCGCACTTCTGTTTCGCAGTGATGTAGAACTTCTTGAGTAAATATAATTTGACTTCAGGTCACCAGAGAATCGAATTCGTATTAAATGGACTAATTTATCCGGATATAATTCGCTTAATGACCACAAAGTAAAGGGGGCAAAGATGAGATCTCTAGCTAGCATTATTTGGATATGTCTATATAGAGAGAGAGAGACTTTAGGTCTTGGGGTGTCCCCGAGTGACAGAGAATTTCGAAACTAACTTAACGTCAATGAATCGACATCGTCGTCGTTGTGCCCAAACCCCTGAAACTATCTTGAATTGAAAGGACTAACAGACAGACAGACTGATGGACGGACTGACGAGCACAAATCTACATTGGAAGCAATTCGAGCAAAGTTTTGGCATTCTCTCTGCCTCTGCGAGGGCTCAAATTAGGGCTCATTTTAAATCATCATTTCTAAAGTTCATAGTTGAAGGGAGGGGGGAGAGGGGGTTGCGCTTTTTACTTCCTTTAAACGTTGAGAAAGTTGATGGAAACAATTTTAATTAACATATTTTAAAATAAACGAGTTGATGTTTTATAAAAATTCACAATTTTAAATTAATTTAGGCACTTGAAATTTTATTTAAGACATCAAAAAATATTTTGTTAATTGCTATTTAATGCATATTCAGTAAATCCACTAGCGGTGAGAATCCGGGCCTCTTTCGGACAGAAAAAAATATTATAATAAAGATGGGAAAACATAGTGTAGATATTGAAATAATAATGCCTGTTATGCTAGGTATATTCAGGCCAAAATTTAATTCCACTAAATAGTCGACGTTTCGGGAGTCTTCCTTCTTCAGGGCTTGTGAATGTGGATTCAAAAAATTAACCTTCCTCTTCGTTATATCATTAGAGTATGAAATAGTCTAAATTCGTCTGCGTATCTCTAGAAAGGCATTTATAATAGTTATCAAGTGAATCCACATTCTCATCTTACCACATCTCAATTCAAATGAGATTGTCACAGATGTAACAACCTTAGTAATCTTAGCTGAATTGTACCTGAAGAAGGCCACAGAATGAGTGGCCGAAACGTTGTAATTTTTACAAATAAACCTCAGTTAAACCGAAAATCAAATTCTTTTAATAACGAGATTTAGGCCTTTTCAGTACACAAAATAAAAAATACAATTTTTTTTCAAAAAATCATATTTATTTTAAAGGTTTAACAAACCAATGCGGGTTTCGACAGCTTCCAGCTTGTCTTCTTCAGTGTCGGGTTTTTACCTATTTATATTTGTGAAAATCACCTATAAAAAGGTTTATATAATGTAAAATTTATATCAATAATTGAAAATTATTAAATATTAAAATGTAAACCCTTCCAGGTACAAACCCGACACTGAGGAAGAAAAGCTGGAAGCTGTCGAAACCCGCATTGGTTTGTTAAACCTTTAAAATAAATATGATAAAAAAAAAATTGTATTTTTTATTTTGTGTACTGAAAAGGCCTAAATCTCGTTATTGAATAATATCTGCAGTACTCGGTGAGTCTATGTTTTGAATCAAATTCTTTTATTAATGAATCCACATTAGTCCTGAAGAAGGGAGCGTTCAGACTCCCAAAACGTTGGCTGTATAGTGGAATTAAATTTTGGCCTGAATACTATACCTTCACAACAAGCATTATTATTTCAAGTAATAAAACGATTTGAATTATTTTTTAATGCTAATTCGAATTGGAATTAAAATATTTACAATTACCCTCTGTTCCTTGAGTCGCCGCGCTTTTTCTACACAAAAAATTTCCGGCCTCCCTTAGAAAAATCTTGGTACCTTCACTGAGTAAAGGAAATAAAGTCAAGTGATGTTATAAAAATAAATGATTTCGTCTTCCCTTGATGAGGGACTTTCGAAACGTCAGTTAGAGGAATATAATTTTTAATTTTTATTTTTCGGGGTGTCCCCACCTCTTTATCTTATCGATTATCTTATTTTTACTACTTTCAACTAAAATAGAAAACTAGAAGTTAATTTCAGGATTTTGAACTAAGGATCTTGTTTATTTGACATAGGATACTTTTTCAAATTTAAATATTTTAATCCAAAGTCATTAGCCTATGGCACCCGGCTAAGGCAAAATAAATAAATAAAAAAATCCAAAGTCATCGATTTTTTTTGCTTTTTCTTAAAACATTGTTTCATTTCATTGACTTCTACTGATAATTTAATTCTAATCAACATTTTATGAGATATCAAATTTTTACGATATCTCTTCATTCAAGTTCTTAAAAAAAAATACTAATAAAAGTTAATTGGCAAGTCAAAATCAATTCAGATTGTAATTTAACGAGAAATTACAAGTTGAATTGAAAAATTTTAACTCTCGAGTCACATATGTTGGCTGACAAAAACTTTTCCTTTAAATTCATCCCCCCTCCCACATACCCGTAGGGCGTTTAAATTTGGATGTCGTCGTTTTGCATTACAATTCGATAGGGAAGTCCCAGAGATGATTAGCCCCTCCACCCCCTACCAGGGATGATTGACAGTGAGTCCCCTCTGACTGTCACTTGAGACCCTTCTGTAATAATTATAGGTCCCAAAGGCACTGACACATCTCGGCTCCCCTTCACTTGCTATCATATTAACAAGCCGTTAAGATAAGAGTTTAATTTAGGAAAAAAGTTTGCGATAAAATTGTTAGTATTTATTTCATCTGTCGGAGTAATGACATAAATAAAAGTATAATCATGATCACTCAACGGAATATCTTTAATCTTCTTAATAAGTATTTTAGAGCTATCACCAATGCCGGTGGAAGTCGATACCTTAGTTTCTTTTCTTTTCCCCCTGTTTTTTTTTAGCTCGTTTTTCAACCCCAAAGCTCTTTTTGTATACTCTTTGGTTTCATTTCTATATCCCCGTTTGTCATAAATCAGACCTAATTAATTATTTTTAGACATATCTCTATATAGAGATATCTAGAGCTTATATTTCAAAATGTGTGAAGAAAAGCCCAGCTTTTTATTTACTGGGTATTTATTATATAAATTTTGGACTAGAAATACATTTTTTAAGAAAAACATATAACCAAGTATTTATTAATTTAAATAAGCGAAAAATTAATAAATACTTGGTTATATGTTTTTCATAATTACCTCATGGACCAACAGATGATATATATTATTCTTTAAATACATTTTTTCTATTTTTGTTCATTTTACGAAATCAAAGACGATATAAACAGGTGTTTACCTATAATGATGAAAACAATTTCATTTCAGCGATTTAATTTAAATAATTTTTATCAAAAGGGAAATCGATTCTCCGACAGTAGAAAGAACTCTTTAAACCTCCTACGCTCTCAGAGAAAATTAATTTTCTTGACTTTTTCCGTTTAAATCTAATTATTTTATGTAAAAAACAACCTTAAAAATTTAACAATTAAAATGAATTGAATACTCGCTAATAAATATAAAATATTTAATTAAAAAAAAAAAAAAAACGGGGAAAGTTTTGCAATTTACTGGTATTACTTTCTCTTACCTCTATATATGTTAATATATATAGAGAGAAAGTATTGGATTCATGTCACAAATTCGATGTCGAGATTTTGATGGATATACACGTTTTGAGGTCCCCTGAGTCCAAAAAAGTGGTTTTCGCAACGAGGTCTGTCTGTCTGTATCCGATTTTAAGTATGAAGGAATTGAGCTAGGTGGTTGAAATTTTATAGTCAAGTTTGACATCCTCCTGGGGCGTGAAAATAAGCTTTTGAACAAAATCGGCCAGAGTAGCGTCTACTAGTACTTTACTGATGCATTTTTGGATTTTCTCAAAATTCGCTCCAACGATTTTGATGAAAAATCAATTATTTTTTAGATGCTCTTTAAAATGTACATTATCATTTTGCTCTCATACGCACTCTTGTACTTCATAGGAAAGATAGAAATGGTTGCTATGGTAACAAAATTTAAATATTTTTCTATGTTTATAAATTTTCACCCCGGGTCTGGCGTAGTAGGTAGGTGCCTACCTCCTATACCAAACGTGCGGGGTTCGGACCCAGGCAGTCCGATGATTTTATTTAAGCCATTTGGATACCAGATGGCTTAAATAGAAAATGCCTGAACCCCAAATTGATATATTATTATTATAACGGTTATCGTCAAAGTCTTATATGGCCTAAGTTGCCGAAAAGACTGTGTGAATGGAGTGTGAATGAGAAAAAAGTGTGAATGTAAAAAAAAAAAAAAAAAATTCATGTTGAATTTGAATGTACCGTACTGTCGGAAACTAAATATATGTCGACACAAAATAAATCTGGTGGGATAAGCACAGAACAAAACTTTCTCTTACCTAGTCAGTGCTGTGCGTCCAGTCACACCAGATTTTTTAAATTGAATTTTCCAGATATTTTATCAATGGTACATAAAGTTTAAGCTTAAACTGGTTACCGTAGACTTTAATTGTTTAGCTAATTAAAAATAAAAACACTAGGTTATATGTTTCAAAATATTATTTATTGGTATTGGTATAAACGTATTTGGAAACTTGATGTGCCATCTTCTGAAAAGATACAACTCAAATCAATTTATCCCTTCTGAAAATGATACTTTAAGTGCTGAAGGTCTAGTGTTTTAATTTTTAATTTACCTAATTAGGGCTACACCTTTGATCTTTTTTATTAAAATAGATTAATAACCATCCATCTAATTAACATATTTTATTTCATCTCTATTATTTAGGGTATACACATCTTTTTGTCTTTAATTTATTTTTAACTCTTTTAGTTAATTTGAAAAAGAAGTCGAAAGCTAGGAGATAGACGATATTTTTATATCATAAAGAGAGGTTGAATTTCGGCCATCAGATCGTTCGTTATGTCGAATCTCTCTCTCACTCTCTGACTGAGGGTGAAAAAGAGAAGAGGTTGAAAGATGACAGAGGAAGGGTGGATGGGGTTGAAAGTAACCCGGAGGGGGATATCGGTTTTCCTTTGATGACCCTCGGCAGCCAGTCACCCCTTTGAACCCTAAAAAAATACATCGTACGTCTGATACCTTCTATAAAATATCCGAGTCTTGGACAGTTCTTGGCGTTTGATGGAAAGCTGCAAAATAAACGACTAAAAGAGAATAAAAAAATATGAGTTTGGAAAAACGGATCATAGGCTTTTGAGAGAAGGGGATATTTCGATGTTTAGATCACAAAGGAACAAGTTATTGCTAGGATCAAATTCTTTTTTTTTTTTTTTTTGTTTAAATATTAAAAATTACACTAGGAATCTACACATTTGCTCTGAGTCAAACGTACGTAAGGTTTTATGCATTTTCGAATTTACCGGTAAAGGAATTTTTTAAGGGTGAAAAAAATTGTTTTAATCGCCGGTGCTCTCCGCACTTATAGAGGGTGACTTCGTTCAATAAAAATATTTTCATAAATTACCCATGTTTTGTAAAAAAAAAAAAAAAAACTGTACAGTGAGGGTCAATATTAAGTCCCACCCATGCGTTTTCTACTTGCGATTATTTCATTGTTTTTATAAAAGTAAATGCAAATTTTTATTGGAAACTTTCTATGTTTGAACCATGAAAGTTTCCATTAATATATAATTTTTTTTTTTTAAACAATAAAATAATCGCAAGTAGAAAACACATGGGTGGGACTTAATATTGATCCCTCACTGTACTTGGTGGTGATCAGTTTTGGATTCATCACACTAAAAAAACTTATAGGGTAATTCATAAAAAATATTCCCTTCAGCTGAAAAAAAATTTTATTTTGCTGATCAGTGTAATTATTCATTTAATTAAATATTTATTAATTCATATACCCAAAAAATAAGGGTGTGCCGTCGGGAGTTGAACCACGGATCCTTGTACTCTGAGTGCCTATGGGGGATCCGTGACTTTTTTAAAAAAAAATAAAAAACCCAGCCCCCCTGAGCGCCCAGAAAGAAAGGATCCGTGGTTCAACTCCCGACGGCTCACCCTTATTTTTTTGGGTATATGAATTAATAAATATTTAATTATATAAATTTCCGTTTCGCGGCTCACATACGCGATATATTTAATATTTTAAATATTATATATAATTTCTTATTTATTATGTAATTATTTAATTTAAAAAATTTGGGTTTTTGAGTAATTTAACTGTAGTTTGGAACGAAACTAAGAAGTCTAATCTACACTTCAGTCAGCAGAACTGAGATGATAAATTCCTTTAGTTTTTGCTAGATGTAATGAAACTTATTACCCATATAGGACAATACAAAAAAATCTGGTGTGACTGGCGCATAGCACACAACTTTCTCTTACCTTCGGTAATCGAAAGTTGTGTACTGTGCTTGTCACACCAGATTTTTTGTGTCGACATGTATTTAGTTCCCGGCAGTAGGGAATATTTGAATTCAGATGTAAAATTTATAAGTATGGAAAAATATTTATATTTTGTTACCATGGCAACCATTTCTCCTATCTTCCCTATAAAGTACAAGAGTAAAGTGGTCTTCATAAGATTTCAATAGCAAAATGAGAATATACATTTTAAAGATAATCTAAAAATAATTGATTTTTGAATTTTAATCAAAATCGTTAGAGCGAATTTTGAGAAAATCGAAAAAAACTGAAAAAGTACATCAGTAAAGTACTAGTACTCATGGGCCGATTTTGATTAAAAGCTTATTTTGTCGGTCCCGAGGGGTGCTTAACTTAAATATAAAATTTCAGCAGCATAGCTCAATTCCTTCATGCTTAAAATTGAACACCCACCCACCCACAGACAGACCATGTCGCGAAAACCACTTTTTTGGATTCAGGGGACCTCAAAACGTGAAGATCCATCAAAATCTCGACATCGAATTTTTGACATGAATCCAATACTTTCTCTCTATATATTAACATATATAGTAGAGTAAGAGAAAGTAAAAGGGTCTTTTGGGCCCAAAACTCTGAAACCTGGCCTAGGTCCACCAAGGGCACGTTGTATTTTACTATATGGGTAAAACACCGCATACAATGCAATGCAAATTTATGAGATTAAATGCTTTTTTTTTGATAGATTTGTTGCTTTTTGAGTTGTGTAATTTTTGTCGATGAGGTGCGATAGGTCCAATTTATTCTATTTTTTACTTTCTCTTACCTATGTATATTAATGTATAAGGGCGTCCGGTAATGGATAACCCTGAAATGTCTTAGAGTTTTATGGCCGTTCGAAAAAATTGAAACAAAATATATCATAGTGGTACCAAAGATGATGATTTTTTAAAAGAAGGTCTAATTTTTTTACCTTGTTTTCTTTTGCTGAACACTACGATCAGAAATGATTGGATTCCATCGGTTTGTTGTTATTTTATTATTATACACGAACTATGCTAATAGATAAACAGTGAATAGTATGACTAGCTATTGCACTTTTTTATTAAAAAAATTAGCAATTATCGTGATTTACTTTGAATCAGTGTTAAAACGACCACCTGGCTATTTTATTGGAATTTGCTAATTTTTTTAATAAAAAAGTGCAATAGCTAGTCATACTATTCACTGTTTATTTATTAGCATAGTTCGTGTATAATAATAAAATAACAACAAACCGATGGAATCCATTCATTTCTGATCGTAGTGTTCATAAAAGTAAAACAAGGTAAAAAAAAATTAGACCTTTCTTTTAAAAAAAATCATATCTTAGGTACTACTTATGATATATTTTGTTTCAATTTTTTTTCTGAACGGCCATAAGTTATTCTATAAGACATTTCAAGGTTATCCATTCTTTACCGGACACCCTGTATATGAGAGAAAGTATTGATTCATGTCAAAAATTCGATGTCGAGATTTTGATGGATCTTCACGTTTTGAGGTCCCCTGAATCCAAAAAAGTGATTTTCGCGACATGGTCTGTCTGTGTGTGTGTGTGTGTGTGTGTGTGGGTGGGTGTGGGTGTGTGGGTGGGTGTGTGTTCAATTTTAAGCATGAAGGAATTGAGCTATGAGGTTGAAAGTTTTATATTTAAGTTAAACACCCCCCGGGACCGGGAAAAATAAGCTTTTAATCAAAATCGGCCAAAGAGTACTAGTACTTTACTGATGTACTTTTTTCAGTTTTTTTCGATTTTCTCAAAATTTGCTCCAACGATTTTTTTTTAAATTCAAAAATCAATTATTTTTTAGATGCTCTTTAAAATGTATATTCTCATTTTGCGATTGAAATCTTCTGAAGACCACTTTACTCTTGTATTTCATAGGGAAGGATAGGAGAAATGGTTGCCATGGTAACAAAATATAAATATTTTCCCATACTTAAAAATTTACATCTGAATTCATATGTTCCGTACTGTCGGGAACTAAATATATGTAGACACAAAAAATCTGGTGTGATAAGCACAGTACACAACTTTCGATTACCGAATGTAAGAGAAAGTTGTGTGCTGTGCGCCAGTCACACCAGATTTTTTTTGTTTCGATTTTAATTAATATTAATTTGTGCTTACTGACAAATAAATAGAATCGAATGGCATATAAATTTTCCTTATATTGATAGATAGGCAATAGAATAATTAATAGAGATCTATCTATCGATTAGAATAATATTCGCGTTTGAGCGAGTGTCAATTTTTAAAATGTTTGTTGTTTGTCTTCCATTTTATTTCCATTACTCATTTGGTTGGAAGTTTACACAAAATCCAAAGGCCATTCTCTATCTCTCCTCTCTCTCTCACTGATGAAAATGAAAATGAAAAACAGTTTTTATGTCAAATGTGTCATTATTTTAAACATTTAGAGAGCGATGAATTGCCAAGAAAATGAAACGATTGAGCTTTTAATGTTTTCATTTTAGTCGGATTAATTTTCTATTCACTTTTAATGTTTTTCACAGATAAATGAGACAAAAAAAAAAAAAAAAAAACTAATTATAATTTCTTTTATTAATATCTTATAAAATGTAGGCTGGAGTGAATAAAATGATTGATTTTATTCTTTCCATATCACTGAGGTAAAAATTTATTATTAAATTATTATTCCTTTTTACTTCTTTTACTTTAATATTACTATTGTTTAAAAATTCAATGTCGATATTTTGATGGAAATACACGTTTTGACAGTCCCTGATTACGTAAGATGGTCTATAATGAATATGTGACTGTAATGAAAAATAATTGATTATGAAAAAATAATCTTTATTTCAAATAATCGATTAATCGGAATAATCTATTATTTTCCATTATCGAACACCCATCTACACCTTTAATTATGTATAAAAGAAGCGGAGAGTTTTGAAAATTTGATCTCTTTTACTTTCTCTACCATGTATATATGTAACCTATATATAGAGAGAAAGTATTGGATTCATGTCAAAAATTCGATGTCGAGATTTTGATGGATCTTCACGTTTTGAGGTCCCCTGAATCCAAAAAAGTGGTTTTCGCGACATGGTCTGTCTGTGTGTGGGTGTGTGGGTGGGTGGGTGGGTGGGTGGGTGGGTGGGTGTGTGTTCAATTTTAAGATGAAGGAATTGAGCCACGAGGTTGAAATTTTATATTTAAGTTAAACACCCCCCGGGACCGGAAAATAAGCTTTTAATCAAAATCGGCCAAAGAGTACTAGCACTTTACTGATGTACTTTTTAGTTTTTTTCGATTTTCTCAAAATTTGCTCCAACGATTTTTTTTAAAATTCAAAATCAATTATTTTTTAGATTCTCTTTAAAATGTATATTCTCATTTTGCAATTGAAATCTTCTCGGAAGACCACTTTACTCTTGTATTTCATAGGGAAGATAGGAGAAACGGTTGCCATGGTAACAAAATATAAATATTTTCCCATGCTTATAAATTTTACATCTGGAATCCATATGTTCCGTACTGTCGGGAACTAAATATACTGTGACCAAAATCTGGGGTGACAAGACCGAACCACAACTTTCGATTACCGAAGGTAAGAGAAAGTTGTGTGCTGTGCGCCAGTCACACCAGATTTTTACTTTCTCGTATAGTAGCCTATATAAAGAGAAAGTATTGTAATCGTCGTTTATATTTTTTAATGACACCTGTATGATTTTGTTTTGAATTTTTTTATCAAAATTAATGAAAAATGTCCCTTTCTTCGTTGATTTAAAAGTTATTGTAAGGAATATATTCCAAATTTCATCGATCTGGCTATAAGCTTGCATTTTTAAGCAATCGTGTTCACGCACACACCCAGACGTAATTCCAAAATAATATACGAAAAAGTTTCGAGTAAGTCATTTCCCATTTATTTTAAAATATATTTTTCATTATCCATCCCTTCCCTTGATAGAATAGTGTAGGATCTAGTGAAGTATTCCATCAGAAAAAAAATATAACCTAATCATCAAATATAGGCTACATATTATAAAAAATTTCCTTTTAAATGGCATAAATTGATGGGAACGCCTGCCGATAGGCAACCAAAATTGAACTAAGAGAGAAAGAAAGAGAAGGCGTGGCTTATAATCTTTACACGCATGCGCTCTCAAATAGGAGGAGTCTGAATATTTTATTTCCCCATTTCTTGACTAGTTAATTCATTTGCCTTAGTTGGACGGACCTCTTTCCCCCACTATAGGTTATAGACCTATCTGATTTTGGTAGTATCTACGCTAATCGTTTCATCCAGGTGATAATCCTAATTTCCAACTTTAAATAAAATAAATAAAAAAAAGGCTAACTGAAAAGAGAATAACGCAATGATAACTGAGCAGTAGACGGACTCACATTTTGGTACCCTATTGGTGTTCAGCGAGCTCGGAAAAATAAAAAACACCTCCTTCCTAAAAATTAAAAATACTCTGAACAAAAAACGTACAGTCATGGACTTAGGATTTTCCCTAAAACATCGGTTTTTAGGTTTCATTAAACAAAAAGATATATGTGCAATTTGAATCCAGTGGCGTCATTTTGGGTGGGAAGATGGGGGGGGGGGAGCATTCCCTGCCCAACAAGGCTTCCAATTTTTTAAATTTTATAATTTTAATTAAAAAATTTGACCCTATAAAAAAGACGCTAGACTCCAGCTGTTTACGAAAAAAAAATTTCCCATGGATTTTTTTGGAAAAAAAAATACTTTACCCTCTTTCCTCCACCCAACAAAATTTGAAATGACACCACTCTTGGAATCAACCACTTTTAAAGATCGGTGGTGTTAGCATGTAATGTAAATTTAAAATAACCTCTACTTCTTAGCTGCTGACCCTTTTCCAAGACAACGACATTGACGACATGCCTCCCCTTTTTATCACCCTTCCCCTCCCATCCTCTAAAAAAAAGGGTTGGCGTGAACACCCTGCTGCGTGTGTTTTGTGTTTTCCCATTAACACAAAACAAACCTCGGTCGTTTATCATTCGTAATTTAAATGAAAACTAATTGAATCAGATCGGAGGGCCCCCGCCTATTTTCCCTAAATAAGTAACCTGTTTATAAATAGGAGAAAAGTCTATTAAGACACAATACAAGGCTAATTAGGTTCTATTCTGTGGCTTTAGGTCGACATATGAATAAGCCGATTTATTTTTAGGATTAACTAAGATTATTAAAAAAATACATACAAGCATATAAAAAAAGAAATAACAAATCCCAAAAATGAATAAAGTTTTTTAGAAATTAATTATTTTTTCGTTAATTAAAAATATACCAAAGTGAAATAGTCTATTTTTAAAGATAATTCTAATAAAGAATTTTTTCAGGCAGAGGATAATGTTATTAAATTTAAAGAAGGTGTAATCCTTAAAAACATGTATACAAAAATTTCTCTTTTGTTATTGACACATTTTTTTTTTTTTTATTCTCTCAATTTTAATAAAAAATCATAATCAGTCATAGCTCGCAATAAGAGGTGAAAAAGAGCAGGCAGACAGGTGATCAGTTTCCACGAAATGAATCTCTGTTCCAAAGAAACAGTTTCGGCTTTATTCATTTGAATTCTGGTTTTTAATTTACAAAAAAAAAGTCTGGTGTGACTGGAATTTTTTTTTTTTTTTTAAACACACTCTTTTCTCATTCACACTCACACTCACACACACATTCATACAGTATTTTCGGCAGCTTAGGCCATATAAGACTCTGACGATAACCGTTATTTTATGAAAATATCTATTGGGGGTCCAGGCATTCTTATTTAAGCCATTTGGTATCCAAATAGCTTAAATAAAATCATTGGACTGCCTGGGGTCCGAACCCGCGACGTATAGAACCCGCGTTCGGTATAGAAGGTAGGCACGCTACCAACTATACCAAGCCCGGGCGTGACTGGAAATGAAACTATTTATATTTTGTAACCATGGCAACTATTTCTTCTATCTTTTCTATGAAGTAAGGTCTTTAAAATAGTAAACAAAATATTTTCCGGTCGCAGTTTTTGATTGGTCCACGTCATGAAGCTCCTCCTTCCTTGTATTTTTCTATTTGGCAGCGATATTGACTGCCTATAACTTAGTTCACATTCATTTTGTATTGTTTGCAAATTTTATAGTTTCTGACTAAACTAATTTAGACCCTGGTATTTATACTGCTTTATTAATAATATACCGTATATAAATATTTATAAATGGTTTGTTCCGGAATATCTTTTACAAAAAGAGCAGCTCCATGACGTCACTCTCTTGGAATGGAAAAAACGTAAACAAACCGAGTTTGACCCCCCTCCCCCTGTTATGAAGTACAAGAGTAAATAAATGTCCTTCAAACAAAAAATGTGTTTATTTAAAATGATTTTCTTTTACATAACTAAAGTATTGTGATGTTAACGGGATTATATTATACGATTAAACGGGAGGTAAGGTGGAAAAACTGGAAGGACAGCGATTTTCCTTCTGGAAAGAGAGTAAGAGAGGGAGAAAGGCAACTTTACATTTAAAAAAATACATAATTCATTTGACAACTGTATCTGGCCTTTTTCACTTTTATATTTGCATAAATGTTTAATCGGAGGGAAATTATTATTCTTCATCCTTCAAAAAAAAAGTCTAGGCTACGTTTTATTTCAAAACCATTGGAAGAAGAAAAAATTATATTGGAATATGAATTTGGGGGAAAAAAAAACTTCCATCCAGATCCGTATATAAAATTAAAATTTACTCCAAAAGCTTTGGTAAAAAAATCAATTTACTCTGAATGTTTTAATTTTGGAAGGATTAGGAAGAGGAAAAATTTCCCAAAATATTATTATCTTTGTAAGACTGCACTTCTCATTTTTCACAACTTGAAATAATTAATAATACCATGGTAATTCTGGCAATAGGTCGGTTTCCCCGTCTGTCTGTCCTTAGCCATCTCCACAGTCCGTAGAAATTTTAAAAATAAATTAAATATCAACATCCCTCGATGTTCTCCCAAACTAGTATCAGAATCCAATATTACTTAAATCAGGAGATGTAATAACTGTCAAGCAGAGAATTTATTTATTTTATCTTCGTCGTCGCTTCGTGGTCTAATCGCCGCCAATCCTAAGATTACAAAAGTTTAATTACCCAGACAGCCTGGGATATTGCAACTCTGCAAACCTCGTAATACATAACATTGCTGCAATATTGCCACTGGGGATATTGTAGACAAAAAATTGCAACAATATTGAGGCGGGAATATTGTTGGCAGAATACTACAGCAATATTGCAAGCAGAATATTGCAACAATAATTTATACACGCCCGCACCAGGGACACACATTTTTCTTCTGGTCACTTTCGATCTACTGTGTGTGTCCCTGGTCTTTAAAGGTTCACTATGCAGACCTCTTACGGGCGTGTGGATGACCGCTCACACCATATCCACTCTCCCTCCCCCGAAAAACTCCTCTGGATCCCCCTTGATCCCTCTAATTTGGAAAAAGAATTCATCAAGCCTCAACGAAAAATGTAAATTTGTCAATTTCTATCATTTGTTGGAGAATGTTGTCAAGGGGAAGAATATTACAATACTCCTAGGTGGCGTGGGGTTGATTTTTATTTATCTATGTTTAATTGCAAATATATCCGAGGCTTGTCCTTTTTCAGACATCCTCACTATTCAGAATTAATCCGTCTTTGTTTTACAATCAAAATATTCTTCTTTTTTTCCAAGACCATTACAAATATTTTGATCTTTTAAATAAACCGAAGATTAAATTAATATTTTCTGACACTAATAAACCTTTAAAGATAGCAGTTAGCTTTTTTGATTTCCATCTAATTTCGTCGATAATCCCATCCATATCCAACCAATATAAGAAACGTTATTTTTGGGGGGATGACTCGCTTTGAGCTCAATATCCCTTTCGGAAATCGGTTTAATTAAAAGCGCCTCCCCTTCATGGCTTAACTGGGCCTAAGTGCCAGACGATGTGTCAAGTCGGTGTTAAGCTCCCGAGGGATTCCCGGGACTTCCCCTCTAACGTGATATGAAATCATCGTCGCCAATCGGCTGGTTCCAGTTTCAGCCTCTACGTATTTACGCCCAGTTGAATTGAATAAGTAGAAAATGCCAGTCATCGTGCAAATTAAGCCCGGGGATCTTTTTAATTCGATTAGACACGGCACCGAGGGGCTTAAGTTGAGAATTTTTTTAAATTAGAAATAAAACTGTCGACAAAAAAAAGAAAAAAAAAAAAAAGAGGGGGGGATGGAAGTTGTAATTTAAAAAATCTAATTATATGGATATTTTGTCTCGCTTTTCTTTTTTCATAGAATACATTATTTTTGTAGACATTCCCTAAACTTTGATTAATAATAAGACTACAATTTAACCCCCTTGCTCGGTTCAAAAACAAATTGAAAGTGAATTTTCTTTATTAAATTTAATTTAATTAATGATGCGTATCCAAGACTTTAAAGAATGACATCTTTAACAAACACAAATAACACTAGTCGGCAAAATGAAATTTTTTTCGAACACGCTACATAATTCCTTCAGATTCCTAAGTAAAATGACCTCCTGATTTCAAATATGATCTTCTTTTCCCCCACCACCTACCGTTTTCGGGGGACAGCCTCCCCTACTTATTTCCACCCCTTTTCGTTAATTTTAGGGCTGAATTAAATTTGCATGGATAAAAAGGAATATATTAGCCTTAATATTTCTTCTGAAGGCCTAGAGAAGTGAAAAGTTCAAAAACATGAACATTTGGATCCAAGGGGGGGGGGATTTTGTCCCTTGAATTGCAAAAAAAAAAAATTAAAAATGATCGATTTTTTATGTTTTTGTCGCCCTTTTTTTGATGATTTTCTACATATTCCGACTAACAGACCCCCTCAGCCTTCCTTAAACATCCCTCAACAAAATAAAATATATGGGATAAGGAGGGTGAGGTGTAAGCGATTCAGAAGCCCCCTCAGGAAGATGGAAAATTCACAGCTCCACGCTGGACAGTCGGATGAATTCGCAAATATTGAAGGACATCAAAATGTTCATGTTTTCGAACTTTTCACCTCTCTAGAGCTTCAGAAGAAATATTAAGGCTAATATATTCCTTTTTATCCATTCAAATTTAATTTATGGCCCTAAAATTAACGAAAAGGGGTGGAAATAAGTAGGGGGCAGTATCCCGAAAACGGTACGTGGTGGGGGAAACGGAGGTCATTTTACTTAATAATCTGAAGGAATTATGTCGGGGCTTTTTTCATAGCCGACTAGTGTAATTCAATACTGATTTAAAAAAATAAATAAATAAAAACAGATGGTCACTAAGTGGGAGAAGAGTTTTCATTAAATCGCTTCTCTCTCTTTCTCTTTCACCCTTTCTTTATTTATTTATTTTTTTTTTTGGGTCTTTTCTTCGTTCACGATGGCGTATTTTCTGCCCTGTTTAGCAACCATGAGAGAACGAATTACTATTTTCCAATTTACAGTCGAGCATCCTACATGAGAAGATGAAAAAAAGGCCCTCCTGCCTTGACTCGAGTAACTATACGGAAAATCAAATTACACGGAACACAACATAAATGACTCAAAAAAAAGTCATAGGACCCAATAACTAAGTAGGTCACTCGAAAAAAATATCAACCCAACATGTCTAATAATAATCAATTTTTGATAAAATTTTGTGAGGTGAAATTTATGTCAGTAAAGATAATCTATATGAACATAGCCTCTTTCTTCTGTATTATAAATGAAAGCTCTTTCGCTTGAATAAAAGTCAACTTTGGATAAATTAATGAGTATATCGTGAATTAAAAGAATGAATTATTTATCGTTTAAAGTCTATTTTTTTTAAATCTTTCTCCGGTCCTTGACTCAGAGGAGGAAGGAGCATTAGATTCTGGAGTCAACTGTCGAGTGTTCACATCCCGTCTCAGGCTAAAAAAAATTTATTTTAATTGAATGGAATACCAATCAATTTAAATAAAAATCTGGTGTGACTGGCGCACAGCACACAACTTTCTCTTACCTTCGATAATCGAAAGTTGTGTACTGTGCTTGTCACACCAGCCTCATAGCTCACTTCCTTCATTCTTAAAATTGAACACACACACACACGCACACAGATAGATCATGTCGCGAAAACCACTTTTTTGGATTCAGGGGACCTCAAAACGTAAAGATCATCAAAATCTCGACATCGAATTTTTGACATAAATCCAATATCTTTCTCTCTCTCTCTATATATATATATGTATATTAACATATACATATAGGTAAGAGAAAGTAAAAAGGGGGCGCGGTCTAAATGACCTCAGAAAAAAAATAAAAGCATATGATATTAATTTCCAATATCAAATTTATTGTTTTCGAAAATTTTGAAGGTTAAAATGTTAAAAACTTAAAATGTTGTTTAGTGCTCTTAAACTAGGACTCTCGGCATTTTAGTTAAAATAGGGGATTGATTTTAAACTTTATTTTAGGCCTAAAATACGTTTATGAACTGTGATTTTGCTAAAATGATTTTTAAATCGTCTTAAAAGGTTGTTTAAGGTTTTATGAATTATGCAGTAAGAAATTTAGTCGTTGAAAAGTCTTTTTACAGACCTGTATGAAAACCTGAGAAAGAAAAGAAACGAATTTTTTTCTTTGGCGTTGTGTTTGGACATTTTTATATTTTTTTATTACCACAAGTCAAATAATGATATTCAAAATATGACTATAATAAAAGCAGAAAGCAAATTAGCATGAATAGACGCCGCCTGTTATTTTTCTTTCTTCTTGCTTCCATTTCCTCATCACCTTTTTTTTTAGCCCATCCATCCATTCCTCTGTCGATTTTATTTTATTTTGTCTTTATTTCTCGTACGACGTTGTCAATTCATTCCGTATAAAAGCTTCAAAACTCCCTTTTTTTTTTTTGTTTTTTTTTTTATTCAGTCTCCTGATCCTATTCAATTATTCGTTGATTGAATTGTAGAGTTAAAAAAAAAAGGCTAAGCTTGTGAGTGAGGCTGCTCTCTTTTTATCCAATGAAACATACGGGCGATACTTTTCTCTTTTACTTCATTTAATTTGATAAAAAATGACATGCATATATTGTATAATATTTAAGGTGAAGCCATACAAAATTTTTTTTCGTATTATAAAAATGACTTTTTTGTTCATTTGCTAATTTATCGGAGATAAAAAAATGTCTTTTTAATGGGAAAACATTTTGTTTTAATCCTTTTCAGAAGTTTTTTTCAGAATCTATTTTTTCTTTTTAATTTTTATTTGGTGTGACTGACGTTACTTCAGATTTTTCTTGTCGATATTATTTATCGTCTTTGATCCTTAAAAACCTACTATCTGAAAAAATGAAATTTTACAGAAATGTCAAAATACTATTTAAAGTTATATTTCTGAGCACACATACCAGGTTTCAAATTTATTTATTTTAAATTTTCTGACCTTTCTAAGCACAGAGTAGATATGACCAACCATTGGAGAAAAAAATAACGAACATGGCCATGTAAAAACCTAAAAATCACTAAAAATGCACTTAGCAGGTTTTTTTGTGGTGAATTCACTTCTATGATAGATTTATGTCATATCCTACGGGGGGGATTAAAATTTATCTTTGTCTTTTCAAATTCAAAATTCGACTACGCTTCAAGAACGGATACAAGGGAGGAGGGTGTAAAGGGGGTAATTACCCCCCCCCCTCCCCCCTCCCCGTGATTTGAAAAAAATATTTTTCTTGAAAATTAAATTTTATTTTTAAATTAAAATTTTAAAAATTAATACTTAAAAATTTGATTTGTGCATTCTCTTACTTATATATGTAATATTGTTAGCGTGTCGAAAATTCGCTGTGGGGTATATTGCTAGAAATACTCGTTCTGAGGGTCCTTCAAAATGGTCTGTCGAGGTGTGTGTTCAAATCTATTTCGATACAAAAAAAAATCGGGTAAACAAGTACCTAATGCACCTTTAAATTATCGAAAGTAATCGCTGTGAGACCACTCACACCAGATTACCCCAACCCTTCGCCCTATCCGAAAAACTTCTCTGGATCTGCCCTTGCTTCGCTTAAGAAATGATCTTTTAGGGATTTGTTTATTTTCTTTTTAATTCCGCGTTTTTATTTATCAGCAGTTCTTTTTCTTTTCGGGACTGACCCTTCTAACCCCCTCCACCTTCCACCCCCTCCTACGATCTAACACGTCCCGCAACCTGAAGACTGAAACACGGACCAAATTGAAAATGTGACGGTTCAATTTCCTGGCTGGTTTCGGGTTCGAATTCACCTTTCATCTCCTCATCCTCTTTCTCTAACCCGGATTTCGCCCATTCCAAAGAGAGAGATAAACACTGTGACGTTTAATTCTGCACACTCCCTTTCAACACCATCATCGGCTTTCATTACAGCTCGCTATTAAAGATCATGCGCTTACGGATTAACGAAAGCAAATACAAGCCATTAGTTGGGAAATTGTCACATCTAACATTAACAAAAGGATTAGAATAAAATTGGAGGTGTTTTATTATTATTATTCTTTTGTAAAAGATGATAAGTACGCGTAGTCTCTAATAAAAAATACAAAAAATATGAGTGCGTTTTAATCAGCGAATATAAAAACATAATGATATAAATCAGACATATTCACTTTTCTCTAAAAAAATTTTATCTTTAAAAAAGAAAGCTCTGGTGGCCTTAAGCCAACATTCTTTTAAATAAATAAATAAATAAAAAAGTTTGACGTGACATAGCTATAGTTTATTCAACCAAAAAGATATTTTTCCATTCAATCCAATATATTTTTACTTTTTTTTTATTCATATTATTTTTGAATCTTCCTGTTTGTTTTAAATAAAAAAATATAGATAGATTCTAATAGCTACATAAATTAAATATATTTTTGTTTTTTTATAATTATTATTTTTGTTCATTACAATTTTTATTCATTTTTAAAATAAATATTTTTTTCTTTTTTTATATGTATATATGGTAACCTATTATAATTTTGTTTTGTTTTTATTTTAGGTTTATTTACTGTGTATCTTATTGGAAAATAATTGAAAAATCTCTTTCCCTGCCAGAAGATATCGAAAGAGACGAGGGAAAAATAAATTTTTTTGAGAAAAAATAATTTTATTAATAAATTTATCTGTTGATATTTGTAGCTTACTGTATGGCTGGCACAATTTAGTAATTGATTCATGTTAACAGCTGATGATCTCAAACAAGAACAGGAGGAAGGATTTATTTTTCAATCATTCTCTAATCAAAACAAATGCACCTAGCCTATATAGGAAAAAAAATGATTATCAAAAAAATAGAGAACAAAAAAATAATCAAAAGAGTGCTAGGATGTTATAAACAATTTTAAATATAACAAACTTTCCCAATGACCTATCCACATACTCACTTCAAGTGAGTATGTGAATGGCGACCACGAGCTACCCCAGTTAAAGCCTGCGTTTCTTCCTTTCCTTTGTGTCAGGCTTTTTTCCCCCTTTTTCTCCTTTTTCATATCAAGCGTCAGGCCGTGAGTCGAACCGGCTTGATTTTCATTTATTTATAAATTAATTTTGCCGATCCCGAATAAGGCCAAGATAGAAGAAGAAGAATTAAACGATCGGTCCTCTGGCAAAAATTATTGGATTGTTTTATTCATAATCAGTGGAGTTCTTAACGCTGTCGATTGTCTTTATGAAATAAATGACAATAATTATACTAGTATAAATTATACTAGAATTATACTAGAATAAATAAACGGCCACGCAGCTATGTTTATTTCTTTATTATAGAACCCACAGTGTTTCGGTCAACTTTGGGACCATCTTCATGACTAGGGTTCAGTCAACAGAAAAACCTCACCAATAATATATATAGCTTCCACGATTGATCTTGAAAAAACCGCCCGGGAGGGGGAGGGGCATCCATTCCCAATTAGATATCCATCTTTAATAAATACCCATGTCTGGAATGCTGCATTCTTGTTTATTTATTATTTGCATCTGCGAATGTTATATCTCCCTCGAGATAACATTAACATTCTCATTTTAGGCCTAAATCTAAAGAAATGGCAAAATTTGGATATATAATGGCAATTCTTTTGAATTTAATATTTCTATGCAAATTTTGTCTCGATCACTTAATTTTAAAAACATCAATTAGGCCTAAACCTTTATGTTCGTTTTTATTGATTTTATTTCTTCATTAGGGTATTTTATACGTATGTAGAAGTCTGATTTTAATGCTCATGTAGCCTCCATATATAGAGTTTCCTAGCAATTTGCATTTAATTAATCCAATTCCTTTGGGAATTTAATAAGAGTGTGCATATTAGCAAAACGGGCTTAACTACTACTAAATTCAACTAATCAAATAGAAATAATTTTAATTTATTCATTGGGAAATAATTCGGAGTAAAAAGCTTCTACGAACTCAATTCAGGTGCGAGTAAGAAGAAGAAAGTGACTTCGCCACTTGATTCAATTAAGCGCAGCATCTCTTGCACAAAATTCAATTCGGCGAATTTCAAATGGCTCATTTCCTTGCAGAAATATTTCCGCGTTATGGGAAAATGTAAAATATTTCACAGGGAATTAATTAATCGGATAAATTATATTTGACTTCTGTCTTAGCTTTAGATTAAGAAATTTAATAGTGGTTAAAGAATTAATTCGCCTGAAATTAGGCAACCGAAATTGACAACAATTGCTTGCGGATCTCTCTTCTTCGGGTAACATATAGAGTGGCTCATGAACATATAATATTTAAGTGGGGGCTTCTTCCTAACAAGAAATAATTTTTGTTTGGAGATAGTCAAAAGATGTTTCACCTTTACTATTCAGCCTTCTCCTATTTGATACCTAGAGGGAGGAAACATCTCTGGAATTCTTGTTCATCCCTAAAACCAGTGTGTATATTAAATAAAAAGATTATTATCATTAATATAGATTAATATATTTTTCCTTTAATGTTTGCATTTCATATGTATAATTTTAAAACACATGCTCTTTTTTGTACACCTATAAGTATTTTTTTTTCCTATTCACACTCACATTCACACACAAATGGACACAGTCTTTTCGGCAACTTGGGCCATATAAGACTTTATACGATAAACGTTATTTTTATAATATATATATTGCGATCCAGGGATTCTTATTTAAGCCATTTGGTATCTAAATGGCTTAAATAAAATCATCGGACTTCATGGTATCCGAATCCGCTATAAAATGCAGGCGCGCTAACAACTACACCAAGCCAGAGGGGTGAGATATACTTTAGTATGTGTTCTGATACCTGTTGTAACTTGTCCACAGGCCAGGGTACCTTCAGTTCACGTCCTGCCTCTTACCAGTATAGGAGATGCCGACTCACGACAACCTCGTCTCCACGTCAGCTGGCTTCAGATCCATAATCCCTCATCTCGTGAGTAGCTGTTCAAATCTTTTATATTGTTATTAATTTATAGTTTAAATATACACTGATTTTTAAATCTTTGAGATATTCAAACTATAAATATTTAAATAAAATCATTTATTCGACTTATAGGCTATTTATTTAAATTTACTTTATGAACTAACAATAAACATGATAAGCAAATCATTTGAAAAAATGATTTTTATGAATTTCCCCGAGTAAAAATGATTAAAAATGATGCGAGGGATCTACATAGTGAACCTTTAGGGACACACATGGATACACCCGCACCAGGGACACACACAGTAGATAGAAGAAAAATGTGTGTCCCTGGTGCGGGCGTGTGTATCCATGTGTGTCCCTAAAGGTTCACTATGTAGATCTGCTGCGGGCGTATGGATCCCTCGATCATTTTTAATCATTTTTACTCGGGTATTTTATTACTATATATGGCTGAAGCATATAGATCTCTAACTAGAAAAAAAAAAAAAAATTAAAACATGTCCTCTATTTGTTCTAAGTATCAATTGTTTTTGAATAAGCTCTTGTTTCTGCAATACTTTAATAGCTTGAAATAGTCCATGCTCTGGCATAGAAGCGATAAAATGGTTGATCCTGTAGTCAGTGTATTGGCGAGGGAAGGTATCGGATTAGGCTATTATTTACTTCAAGATCCGCTAGGGATTGTTTATGACATTTTTATTTTTTTTGTTATTTTCAATGATTTTTTTTTTTTTTTTTGTTACTATACTGCTAGAATATTCAGTCAGAAATTTATTTAGCTGCTGATATCTTATTTTGTTTGATAGCTTATTGTTTTTCTCTAAAAATTATTGAATAAATTTTTCACTTGTATAGTTTGTGACGTAAGCATAGGTCTTTTGAGTCCGGCCCTTGGGCTGTGTTAGCCGTTCATCCCTTTCCCTTCCTTTAGCCAAGGATTTAATAGGCCAGCCTATTGTGCAACACCTATAGAAAGCTATGATCTATGCTCTAGCGAGCAAATACACAAATAAATTATTCCCCGTTTGTAGGTTTAGTGGTTCCGTAAAGGATGGGGGGTGAATCCTCATGCATTTATACCTGGGAAGAGAGTGAGTGGAGTTTGCGGATTGAGAGATAGGGAGAGAGAGAGGTCGAGGGAAAGGGGGAATGAATTGCAGTCATCCAACACTTGCACGTTTACACCAACAACAACTATGTAGACATATTATTGTATTATTATTTATCTTTATAAATAAACATACAATGAGAATAATTCATATGTAAAGGCCTGATTTGAGAAAACAATTGAATCGTTTTAAATATTTATAGTAAAAATATTGCGATCTCATTAAAAATTCGATGCCGAGATTTCGATGGAATTAATAATTAATGTAGAAAAACAAACTGGCTTCGATACTCATTTAATTCAGAAAACAAAGAGACTTCGTTTTTTACTTTCTCTTACCTATATTTGTAATAATATCTAATGATAAAGTTTTGCGATCATTTCAAACATTTGATGTCGAGATTTAGATGAATATACACGTTTTGAGGCCCCCTGAATTAAAATCAACTATTTTTCATATACCCTTTAAAAAGTATATCAGTAAAATCAGAAGTTAAATATGCTGGGATAAATCGTTAAGGTTATGAAGAAAATACACCCTCGGTTGCTTTCCACAATTAAATAATATATTTTTGGTAAATATTTCGGATTGCCTTCGCAATCCACCTTCAGTGCATCGAATTATTATATTAATACATATGTGCAGCGTGTTTTAAATGATAAAATTTAATATGAGAAGCCATTCTACAATTAGAGAGGACGTTTTGAAGTGCGAGCCACTGAGGGAAAAATTATATCTCTATGTGATATAATTTTTTTTTTTTACTTTTTCTTACCTATGTATATATGTAATATATATATAAGAGAAAGTATTGGATTCATGTCAAATAATTACAGATGTCGAGATTTTGATGGATCTTCACGTTTTGAGGTCCCCTGAATCCAAAAAAGTGGTTTTTGTGACATGGCTGTCTGTGGGTGTGTGTGTGTTCAATTTTAAGCATGAAGGAATTGAGCTATGAGGCTGAAATTTTATATTTAAGTTAAACACCCCCGGGAAGAGAATATACATTTTAAAGAGCATCTAAAAAATAATTGATTTTTGAATTTTGAATCAAAATTGTTAGAGCGAATTTTGAGAAAATCGAAAAAAACTGAAAAAGTACATCAGTAAAGTACTATTACTTTTTGGCCGAATTTGATTAAAAGCTTATTTTGTCGGTCCCGGGGGGTGTTTAATTTAAATATAAAATTTCCAGCCTCATATAATAGCTCAATTCCTTCATGCTTAAAATTGCTGGACACACACACACACACACACACAGACACACAGACAGACCATGTCGCGAAAACCACTTTTTTTGGATTCAGGAGACCTCAAAACGTGAAGATCCATCAAAATCTCGACATCGAATTTTTGACATGAATCCAATACTTTCTCTCTATATATATATTAAATATATACATAGGTAAGAGAAATAAAAATTCATTTATAAAATAATTTAATTTTGTTTAATCAACGTATACTTAAGTCCTGGCAATTTTTTTTTCCTCTATCCTAAATTAATATTCATTATAAAACAAATTAACTAATTTCGTTAGGTTTTTATGTTATCTCTCTCTCTCCCTTAAAAAAAAGAACAAATTTGTGAAATTTAGATGATGATAGCAAGTCCCAAATGGATATATCTCTCTTTAATGGAGTTTAGTATTAAAATAAATATCCCAATAGACTACTTGAATTTAACCTTAAAGGAGAACCCTTATGAGCTGCGAATTCGCCTCCTCTCCTCCCCCCGCAGTCCCTATACAGCAGCTAATCACCCAAATGGTGGTTCGGATCTCTCTTTATACTACCTTTATTTATAGAACACACAAAAAAAAAAAAAACATTTTTGTTTGGGGCAAATAAATTTTGAAAAAAAAAAAAAAATATCAAACTCAACTAAATTAAAAATTAATAATATTTAAAGAGAAGAGGATGAAAAGAACCAACCTTATCTACTCTCTTATCCTTCTGCTTCTTCCCTAACCATGCTCCTCTCCAATTACTATAATACCCTCACATTTCCAAAATCTTCATTTTAATCAAAAAAAAAAAAAAAAATGATTTTATTACTATTTATTAGTAGTTAAAGTATTTAATGATTTTTCTTTATTATATTATAACAAATAGGTCATAGTTTCTTTTTTTTAAAGTGAAACTTTTATTTCATGTCCTCAAATTTTTTCGCTCTTACTATCAGCATGTCGCGTTACAAGCCGTCACGTCAAAGGCCGTGACACTACAAGCCATATCGCTAAAAATAGGAAAGTTGAAATTTAATATAGGCGCCTATATGACGAATTATAAAAAATAATTGTGAGATTTAATTATTCAATTTCTAAATTGATAAAATATAATTTTTAAAATAATTTAAAATGATTCAAATCTTCAATTACTAAATAAATATTGTTCTCAGTTTTTAACATGCGTCTATTGATTTCCCTTTATCATTCCCATTTTCCAATTAATAAGTTTAGATTAAAATGTACATTTTATTAAATTAAAAATGTAATAACAATTACAACTTTGTGCCTGTAATAAATGAAATAAATATAAGTCTATAAGAGCTAAGGACGAACGAATAAATTTTGTCCGAACGTCTCCTTCGACATTTGGCATTCAAAGGCTTTCTTCTCTTTGTTGCTCCTGTACATGCTCTTTCCCAACTTAAAAAAAAAAAAATATTTTTCACTTATATTTCCAAAATCTAAGTGTTTTTTATATGAGGCACCCACCCAGAACTGTAGGTATTCAAGGAATGTGTAAACAGGCCCTTGAATTAAAACAAAATATATACTTTACTGAATATTTATCTCCCGCAAGGCGGTCGAAATCATAGGTTTGAAAATATATAGGTCTATTTTAATTCATCGTGCTGCAATGACTTGTTTATACCTTTTTTTTTTTTTTTTTTCAAAACTCAGAGATGTTGAAATTTTTTATACCAATTTTCATAAACATACAAGCTAGAATATATATGGAATATTACACATTTCTCTTCAAGGTTTTGATCAGGCAAGTGGCCTGTGATCTTCCCGTTATTCCCCTTTCATTATGATTTTTGAAATTGCTGCAATATGTCCAAGACCGACAAGAAAAATTAAATAAAAAAATGTCCTCCCAGTATCAGTAGGTCTATATACTATCTGAATATTAGATGATACAAAATTAAATTTATAAAATTTGAAAGCATGGAGAAATGAAACCAGCAGATTTAACGTTCTTCATCTGGCAAATATTTCGATCCATTACATTTATTTTCGCTTGCCTCGTTCTTCTTTTTCAGTGGTTGAAACAAGATCTCTAAATCCTAGAAAATTAATTAGCAACTCCCATTGAGAAATGTCTAGGGGTTCCTAGAACTAGAGTTTCTCTCGGAAATTAAATTGATGGGGAATGTTGTATAAGTGGATGTGGCTTACTGAGGTCATTAGACCCCGAAAGGTTTTATAGAACCTAGGATTTTGCCAGTTAAGGTAGGTTAAGTAACGGCATGTATTTTTTTTTCAAAGACCCTAATCCGAACAAAATAGAAGGGAAATAAAAAAAACGAGACGTCGATTGAGGGCGAGTCTTGTGTGTCAACGTGACAGACGACTTGGGGCTTGGAAATCAACAAAGTCAAGGGTCAATCGGTGTTGGCCAAAAGAAAAAAAAAAAAAAGAAGAGTCTCTCACTCACTCACCCACCTCACTTGTTCGTTCGTTCCGATGAATCGTTTCCAAGGAGAAAACTTTTGTCTCAAAGAGAGAAACAAAATACAAAGTAGTTGAGACGTTATCGAATAAGGACAATTGATCTGATAGAAAATCAGGTTATGACAGATACAGGTGTATTCCAAGTTGAGATTTCGATCACGTCAAACTTTTCTGACAAAGCGAGAGAGAAGAGATAACAAAAGTGGGCCAACATGGCGGAATTAAAATTTTCTTGTACTTAGAGCTGTTCACCTGAACCTTTTAGGACTATACACCCAGCTTTTAAATTACAATGTATTGTTTAAAATGATTTCCTAGAACGAATATTGAGTCGGTGATGTAAAAACGGCCAGGGAAGACCAAATTTTTGTATAGGTTTTTTTTCCACAACTTTGAGGCTTTATTTTGAAAAATTGGTATAATAAATTTTATTCAAAGTATTTTCCATTTGAAGCCATAACTTTTTGCCATTTTTCTGGCAGTACATGAATTCCATCCCAAAAAAATTATTCATTTTTCGAAGCGATGAAAGTATCGAACCATTTTCGGATGCCCTTAATTGAAGTGAAACGATTTCCAGACAAGGCATTCTGCATCGATCTAAACAAATGGTAATCGGATGGTGCAAGGTCAGGAGAATATGGCGGGTGGAAAATAATTTCCCATCCGAATATTTTTTATCAGATAGAACAAAATGAGCCGGCCTTGTCATAGTAGAAAACCAATTGCTCTTGTCTAGTCTCCCATTCTTTTATTGCTCGGTTCAAACGAAATAATTGTGTTAGATACAACTGTCCTGTAATTGATTTGCCCAGTTTTAACAGTTCATAATATTTGACACTCTTTTGGTCTCACCAACTACAAAACATTACCTTCGAATCATGGGTAAATGGCTTCGGAGTAGATTTTGCTGGTTTTTCTTGGTTTCGTTTGTCGTACTAAATCCACTTTTTATCACCAGTGACAATATGATACAAAAAAGAATTCCTTTTATATCGTTAAAGCAGTAGTTAAACGCCTTCCAACATCTCTCGGTTTTAATTCATAAGGCACCCAACTTTCCAGCACGTGGATCATTCCCATTGATTTAAGCCCTAACGGGATGGCTTTTTGAGTTTGGCACTAATCCTGGTCTAATAACTACAATTCGGAGTCTTTGAACGTCGATGTCCTTCCTTTACGCTCTGTTGTCCCTGGTGTCAAAATCTCCACTTCTCAACCATTGATAACAAAATTCACACGTTTAAATCGATGGCGCAAGCTCCACACAGCATCCGGTGGCCTTCTACTGCACTTTTCTTTAAATGAAAACAGTAAAGTACTAGTGAGTCATTTCATTTCAAATCAACACAGCTCCCAACCCGACCATCTCCGATTTTGATGAAATTTGGTGTGTTCATTGTTCATGATGAGAGAAAGAAAAATGCCAAATTACAGAATTGTAGCACAAGTAGAACAAAAGTTATGGCCCCCCAAAATTTGAAAAATTTCGGAAAATTTCAAAATCTTTGCAGACAAAAACGGCTGTAACTTCTGTTCTAATAAAGATAGAACTATGAACCAAGTATTTTTGGAAAGGTCTTGAAACAAGCTTTAAAATGATGTACAACATGATCATATTCCAACAATGAAAATAATTAAGGTCATTGACTTTAACCTTTGACCTTGAATATCTCAAAACATGTCACCTCCAAAATTGATGAAAAAAATATATATGGTTCCTCATTTTACGATAAACAACATATTAAAATTTCATTTTGGGACCACATTGGGATTAGGAGATAAAAATTCATATGTAAAGCTATCTGATGCCAAAATGCACTACAAAGCATATGTTGAGTGCAAAAGAATTGCATAAAATATTAACCAATCACAGTTAAGCTGAAAATCTGAATAGGGCATAAGCGTCGGACGTGGGGGGACATGGGGGGAGCAGAGAACATCCCCCCCCCCTCGGGATTATCCAGGGGAGGAAGCCAAAATCTTATATATCTGGTAGTTGGTTAGCCTATATTACACAGGGCAACAAAAAGGACCTTTTTTTTTGTTGACTGAGAATTTGAAGCTATTTCTGGGTTTTTGGGTAGCGCTGATTCCAAAAATGTCATCAGTTTTGTCCCATCACCTCAGATTTTAGAGCTATAGAGAAAACAATATTTTAATAGAAAATGTGCTCTAAAGCGGCTCTAATTTTATATTACCTGACTTTTTTATGGCGACACCCTTTAAAAATATGCAGATAGTTATAATACATATAAATTGTAAGGTTCAGCTGAATCGGAGGTCATTTAGACGTGCCACAAAGGGCTTAAAGTTTAGAAAAATCGAATTTTTTCAGTTTTTTTTTGCTTTGGTCACCCTTAATACAATTTTGGTTTGGGTATCCCTGAATGAAAAAAACATATATTTACGATATTCTATAGTTCTTTGGCTTTCTAAAAATTATTCATTCTTAAAAATTTGTTTTTTTTTTTTTTTTTTTTTAAACATTCACACTTTTTTCTCATTCGCACTCACATTCACACAGTCTTTTCGGCAACTCAGGCCATTTAAGACTTTAGACGATAACCGTTGTGATTAATATATAAATTGTGGGTTGAGGCATTTCTATTTAATAAAAATTTGTTAATTATTAAGGAAATTATGAACAAAAACGTCAGCAAAGAAAAAACACAAGTACACTCACTGGTCGGAAAAAATGAACTTTGTTCAAATGAACGTTTTTGTTCATAATTTCCTTAATAATTAACAAATTTTTAAGAATGAATAATTTTTAGAAATCCAAAGAACTATAGAATATCGTAAATATATGTTTTTTTCATTCAGGGATACCCAAACCAAAATTGTATTAAGGGTGACCAAAGCAAAAAAAAACTGAAAAAATTCGATTTTTCTAAACTTTAAGCCCTTTGTGGCACGTCTAAATGACCTCCGATTCGGCTGAACCTTACAATTTATATGTATTATAACTATCTGCATATTTTTAAAGGGTGTCGCCATAAAAAAATCAGGTAATATAAAATTAGAGCCGCTTTAGAGCACATTTTCTATTAAAATATTGTTTTCTCTATAGCTCTAAAATCTGAGGTGATGGGACAAAACTGATGACATTTTTGGAATCAGCGCTACCCAAAAACCCAGAAATAGCTTCAAATTCTCAGTCAACAAAAAAAAAGCTCCTTTTTGTTGCCCTGTGTAATATAGGCTAACCAACTACCAGATATATAAGATTTTGGCTTCCTCCCCTGGATAATCCCGAGGGGGGGGGATGTTCTCTGCTTCCCCCATGTCCCCCCACGTCCGACGCTTATGCCCTATTCAGATTTTCAGCTTAACTGTGATTGGTTAATATTTTATGCAATTCTTTTGCACTCAACATATGCCCGACTAGAATTTGTTCCCGATTTCCTTGAAGTACCATAAGGACCTCATCGGGTGAAAATAAGGTTAACCTAACTAGGACAATCCTGGCGGGTTCCTCATTAGGATCGCATCAGGATGACCCTATTGAAAATAAATTGATTTTCCATCGGGATTTCCTGATTATGTCCATGTAGGGAACCATTCAGGATTGCCTTACTGAAAAGAAAACTATTTTTAATCGGGTTATCCTGAGGAGTTCCACACTAGGATCGCATCAGGATGACCCTATTGAAAATAAATTGATTTTCCATCGGGATTTCCTGATTATGTCCATGTAGGGAACCATTCAGGATTGCCTTACTGAAAAGAAAACTATTTTTAATCGGGTTATCCTGAGGAGTTCCACACTAGGATCGCATCATGACCCTATTGAAATAAAATCCATTTTTCATCAGGTTTTCCAGATCATGTCCACGTAGAGAGCTTTTAAGGTTTGCCTTACTGGAAAAAAGACTATTTCCCATCGGG
The DNA here is from genome assembly GCA_023213315.1 of Euborellia annulipes. Classification (NCBI taxonomy): domain Eukaryota; kingdom Metazoa; phylum Arthropoda; class Insecta; order Dermaptera; family Anisolabididae; genus Euborellia; species Euborellia annulipes. The sequence continues at coordinate 41,817 of JAKCPI010000541.1, forward strand.
TTATCCATACGAGATCCTCAGCAGGATCTCATCAGGATAAACCTATTAACAAATATTCATTTTTCGTCGTGTTTTCCTGATCATACTCATGCAAGAAGCCCCTAAGGATCACCTTACTGTAAAAAAAATATTTCTCATCGGGTTCCCCAGACGAGTTCCATAGTAAGATGGCATCAGGTTGACCCAATTAAAAAAAAAATTGTATTTTTCATCGGGATTTCCTGATTATGTCCATGCAGGGAACCTTTCAGAATTGCCTTATTGAAAAGAAAACTATTTTTAATCAGGTTATCCTGACGAGTTCCACATTAGGATCGCACCAGGATAGCACTAATGAAAATAAATTCATTTTCCATCAGGTTATCCTGATCAGGTCCACTTAGGGAACTTTCAAGGTTTGCCTTACTGGAAAAAAAGACTATTTATTTTTATCGGGTTCTCTAGACGACTTCCATAGTTGGATGGCATCAGGATGGCCCTATTAAAAAAATTCAACCAATTAGAAACTTAGAACGTGACGTGTTTCATCCCCACCAACCCCATAATGCTTTGCGGAAAAAGACGATCGCGCTGAACTGGGAGCAAGGAGCAATGGGCGCCATTATATCTCTGGATTTTCTTCGCGACACTCAAAATAAAATACTGTTTTTATTTGTTAGATATGGACTATAAATATAGAATCGTAGTATTTAAAGATGATATGAGTGAAGATTCGAAAAAGTTAATAGACATTATACCAATATCATGGTTAATTAATAAAGAAATCAGAGCCAAATCAAATGTATTATTTCTTTATGCCACCATCTTATTCTACATCGAGAATAAACAAGTTGAAAAGAATGGTAATAAGTATTAGCAAGCCAGATATGTCTTGGCCAACATATGCTATTGAAATAAAAGGAAGAGCCAGTAAGTATATTTAATTATTTTTATTATATTTTACTATTTATACAACTAAGGACAAAATTTTCCATTACTTATATAGAAACATATCAAGAAGCTGAAGACAAGGTTATGTTACTTCATAAAAAAGACAATGTTTATACAAGTGACTCTGGGAAGACGGCAGCAACGAATGCTGAAGAAGATAGAAAAGCTTTGAAATTCAGGTCTACTCCTGTCGATTCAAAATCTCTAAAAAGAAAATTAAAATCATCGGTAGTCAATTTAAATGATGATCATCAAAAAAAACAATGTAATTTTTCAAAGTATTTAACTTAACCTATATAACAATTTTCACTTTGTTTGATTATTTTTTTTATAGTTTGTCTTCCATCGACTAGTGAAGATAGTCTTTCATCAGATAATGATGTAAGAAATAAAAAAACGACTATTAAATTTAGTAATAAATCCAGTAAAGCTCCACAACCATTTCGGACCAATGATTAGAAAATTCCTATCGAAGAAAAATTGTAAGTATATTTTTTACTTTCTCTTACCCTATATATGAAATATATAGAAAGTATTGTTTAATTTAGTATTATTTTTAACACTATTTAATTCTTAATTTGAAAATATTGAAAAAGTTAACAATTGAATCTTTAAGTAAATTATAAAACTTTTTTTTAACTAATCAATAAAAATAATAAGAAGTATAAATTGAAATTTAGTTAACATTAAAATCTTTAATTCATTTATCGAAAAAAATTATATATTTTACTATAAATTTAAACTTATAAATCATAATATAGCTTAAAATTTAAATTATTTAAATATTTCATACAATGTATTAAAATTCAATGACATTAATTTTTAGGACTTGTAGATGCAGGCAGCCAGCAAATAATAAAAAAAAAAAAAAACTATTTTAATTATCATCGAGGTTTCGGATTCCATCTTCAGGACGATAGACTGTTACTGTTGCTTAGATTGAGGCATTTGGGTTCATACAAAAATAAATGAATAAATTTGCATATACTATTAGATGTATACAAGGGCGGATACAAGGGGGGGGTAAAGGGGGTATTTTTTTCGAAAAAAAATTTATTTTTAATGTAAAATTTTAAAAATCAATACTTAAAATTTGATTTGTATTTATATTCTGTCAAACAAGTACAGAATGCGCCTTTAAATTAAGAAAAACTAGTGTGCTGTGCGACGAGTCACATCAGATTATCCCCCCCCCCCCCGAGAAACACCTCTGGATCCGCCCTTGATGGATTGACTAATATATTATTATAAAAATTTTTTTTGATGTTTTAATTACAATTGGTTCCTCCAACTTCCATTATTGACAAGAAATTTACCGTTAATTAATGTTTTTCTGATTTTAAAAATATTCTGTAATATTAAATTCTAAAAGAAAATGTATAGTTCCTGTGATCAATAAAATATTTTTTTAAGTAATGTTGACTCATATTTAAACATTTTACTCTCATGCAAAGCAAATGGGGATTATACAGACCGTTGCATATGGTTAAGGCCACAAAATTGAAAAATTTTAAATTAATTTTTCTTAGGAACTACTAAGAATAAATTTTAACAAAATATATAGTTAAAAAGGACTTTTAAAATACTATAAACTCAAATAAATTATGTATTAAAATTTTTTTTCTTTTTAATCTAAATCACCATGGGCGTAGCCAGACTTCTTGTTAGGGGGGGCAACCCCTCGTTAGGGCGAAAGAGGGGGGGTTTGCAATTAATATATACATAGAGTATTAATTATTTATTTAAATAAAAAAAAAAAATTAAATTAATGTAGTGAAATGGGGTGTTAAAAAAAATTTCCAATGGGAAAAATATATATATATATATAAGCTTATATATATATTTTTTTTATTTTTAGGACCAGCCAGGGGGGCAACGGCCCCCCCTGCCTCCCCCTGGCTACGCCCATGTAAATCACACAAAACTCTGAAATTTAACATTTTTTTTTATATTTTTGGTGGTGCAAAAGTTTAAGGCCACACTTTATTTTCCTCCAAAACACGCAAGTCAAGGCCAAATATTGACATCTAACGAACTTACAGGTATATATAAACACTATATACTGTAAAATAATTTGTTTAGTATTTCTATTTTTTTTTTATAGTATGGGAAAACGACCACAGCTAACAGATTTGGAAAAAGGGCAAATTTTAGCCTATTCTAAGACTGGAATCAGTATGAGAGCAATAGCAAAAGAGATTGAGCGCTCAACAAACGTTGTAAATGCCTATTTAGGTAATCCAGAAGGCTATGGTAAAAATTTTACAACTGGAAAACCGAAAAAATTATCATCAAATGAAGTTCGAAGACTGGTTCGAGAAGCTTCGAAGGGCCAATCAACCGCTAATGAAATGAAAGAAGCTCTTAACTTAGCTGTTTCTAAATCTACAATAACAAGGTGTCTCAATTCAACTGGTATCTTCAAGTATCCTAAGGCGAAGAAGGCTCCTTTTTTGACTCCAAAGCATATTCAAGCAAGATTGACTTGGGTGGAGAAAATGGTTGATTATGATGAAGGAATCTGGTCTCAGGTTATCTTTTCAGATGAAAAAAAGTGGAATTTGGATGGTCCTGATGGGTTTGGCTACTATTGGCATGATTTATGTAAAGAACGAAAGACAAAGTTTTAGTCGTCAAAGTGGTGGTGGTTCTGTTATGGTATGGGGTGGGTTTTGGGCTAATGGGACAACAAGAATTGCGTTTTTGGAAGGCAAGCAAGACTCCCAGTGTTACATCAACACATTGGCTTCATTTTTATTATCAGTGATGCAGCCTAACATGGTTTTTCAGCAAGATAATGCAGCCATTCATACTTCAAAACTAACAAGGAGTTATTTTGCATCTAAAAATGTTAATGTTTTGGACTGGCCAGCTCGCTCTCCAGATTTAAACCAGATTGAAAACATTTGGGGACTATTAACAAGGAAAGTCTATAGTATGGGAGGCAATATTCAACTCGTGATGAGCTGAAGCTTGCAATTCAAGTGGAGTAGGACAACCTGGACAAAGAGTATCTCAAAAAATTGAAATAAAGGTGTATTCAAGTAATTAAGAAGAAAGATAAGGCGTGTGATTACTAAATGAATATATTAAATTACTTTAAATACTAAAATATTGGGTTAAATTTGTTATTTAGTTAAAAATTTAAGGCGGCCTTAACCTTTTGCACCGGTTAAAAGCCATGAAAAATAGTATTATATTATATTTTTGTTGTATTTCTTATTTATTAATATTTTTATGATTTACTAAAGTTATATGGTTTATAGTATTTTAAAAGCCCTTTTAAACTATATATTTTGTTTAAATTTATTCCTATTAGTTCCTTAGAAAAATGAATTTATAAATTTTCAATTTTGTGGCCTTAACCATATGCAACGGTCTGTATAAGGTAATCCAGGCCAGGATCACATGGCAATCCTGACCAAAATCATAAATGGAAAACCTGACCAGTACCATGTAAGAAAATCCTGACCAGGACCATGTAAGAAAATCCTCTTCAGAGCCATATAAGGTAATCCTGATCTGGACCATATAAAATAATCCTATTAAGGACCTCTGGGGTCTTCTGCGTTACATCCTTATCAAGACCTCGTCAGGTCATCATGGCCTATACTTTACCAGTTTGCCAGGTTGTCCTGATAACGTCCTTGTCGGGTCCTTACAAAAAATTCTAGTCGGGAACCATATAAGGTAATCCTGATCAGGACCATATAAAATAATCCTAATCAGGACCTCATGGGTCTTCTGCGTTACATCCTTATCTGGTCCTCTTCAGGTTTTCCTGTCCTATACCTTATCAGGTTGCCAGGTTGACCTGATAAGGTACTTATCGGGTCCTTACATAAAATTCTAGTCGGGTGCTTTGTAGTGCATTTTGGCATCAGATAGCTTTACATATGAATTTTTATCTCCTAATCCCAATGTGGTCCCAAAATGAAATTTTAATATGTTGTTTATCGTAAAATGAGGAAGCATATATATTTTTTTCATCAATTTTGGAGGTGACATGTTTTGAGATATTCAAGGTCAAAGGTTAAAGTCAATGACCTTAATTATTTTCATTGTTGGAATATGATCATGTTGTACATCATTTTAAAGCTTGTTTCAAGACCTTTCCAAAAATACTTGGTTCATAGTTCTATCTTTATTAGAACAGAAGTTACAGCCGTTTTTGTCTGCAAAGATTTTGAAATTTTCCGAAATTTTTCAAATTTTGGGGGGCCATAACTTTTGTTCTACTTGTGCTACAATTCTGTAATTTGGCATTTTTCTTTCTCTCATCATGAACAATGAACACACCAAATTTCATCAAAATCGGAGATGGTCGGGTTGAAAATGGTACTTTTCTGTGTTGATTTGAAATGAAATGACTCTAGTACCCTTTGGTCGGATTTATTTAAAGGCTTATTTTTGAACCTCAGCAGGGTACAGTGAGCGCCACAATTAAGTCCCTATCTGGGAGCTAGAACCTTTAATATATGGATTAGTATATAGTGAAATGAAATAATTTTAATGATCGAAAAGATAAAATAAAATCTGGTACAGATGATTTTATTTTACCTTTTCAAATTTAAAATTATTTCACTATAGGGCCTATACCATTAAGGCTCTAGGTGGGGACTTAATTGTGGCACTCACTGTACCTAATTTAAATATAAAATTTCAACCTCGTAGCTCATTTCCTTCTTTAAATGCTTTAAATTGAACCCTCACACAGCCAGACCATTTCGCGGGACTCAAACGTGTATTTCCATCAAAATCTCGACATCGAATTTTTGTCATGAATTCGATACTTATTATTAATTATATACAGTATATAAAAATTGTTCTTTCTCAAAAATATCCTGACCTTTCCATCATCATCTGAATCTATTTATTTACCTAATGTTCAGATAATTAAATATTATAGAATATTATTTACTCTCAATTCAAAAGCAATTATCCATGTATAAAATAATGATAGGATCCTTGGAATCATCGTAATTCATCCGCCCCCGTCTTCTACTTACTTAAGACAAGTTGGTCTAAATTAGATTACATCCCCTATTTATAGTACAATAGTCGCAGTCGCCGAGCACATTCCAAATGCGAGAAGTAACTCCCCCCCCTCTCTCTCTCTTCTTCCTTCTGCTTACTTACTTACATCCTTTACTCTTAAGTCCAAGTTTGTTCATCTGAAAGCCAAAAGGGCGTTGAAGCACTCTAAATAGGGAATCACCTCAAATATGCTTAATAGAGCTTTTATCCATCAGCCATGAATACTTGGTAAACAATTTGCCCTGAAGGGACGTGAAATTACGAATTAATACATTTATTAAACTAAAAAACTAGCAAATAGGCAGGCCTATATATATTTTGAAGGAAATAGATTGTAAAAATTTTTTTTTAACATTTAAAGCTTTGACCGTAGGCTCTTGGTTAAACATTTCTTACATTTTTTTTAAAGTATCCAAATGGCTTAAATAAAATCATCGGACTGTCTAGGATCCGAACCCTCGACTCTCGGTATAGAAGGTTAGCACGCTAGCCCCTACACCAAGCCAGAAGGTCATTTTTTAAATTAAAATATAAAATTAAAACACTGTGTTTGTTTTTTTGTTTGAAATAAATTATCATTACTATATATAAAGCTTTAGCCGCTGACTTCCTCTCCCTGTGTGCCTGTTCTCTCGCTGATTGGCTAGAGTTACAGGAAGTGGAGCGGGAGAGGGATATTCAAAATTTAAGTCAGAGAGAGAAATTTGGTGCATTTGTTCGACAGAAGCGAGCAAGGGGGTCCAGGGGGCGTAGTCCCTTCTTCGGCGGGCTTTACCACTTGTTATATTATAAATCAACAGTTGGAAATTCACTTCTGACGTGTCATACAAAAAACACAAATTAAGTGTTAATTTATAATCAATAAATAATTTGAATCCAAACAGAGTGTTTTTTTCTATAGCGTGTTTTTTTTTATGAAATTACACCATACATATCTATCGAGAAATAACATTTCTTTTATGTAGACTGTATTATTTTGTTAATACATAAATATCGATGTTTTTATTTTGGTTACATCGCAATAAATCAAAAACTTACTATAACCAATAAATTTTCCATTTTACTTATTTAGATTTTATCTCTTGTTTAAGTTAAAAGAGAGAGAGGGAAAGCAAAAGCATGTTCGTTTGAATATCAAACAAATATAAATAAAATCTACTGAATTTAAGACTTTTTTTTAATAAAGTATTATAATTTCGGCATCTGAGGCTTTATAGATTTGAAACGATTACTAATATATCTTTATATAAAATATATTGTTAAATTGATCCAGGCACTTTTATTTATATCAAGTGATATTGATTTAAATATTCTTCGAACTGACTGAGTTCCGAACCCAATCCTCTTGGCTTTTGAGGTTATCACTATTGACATTTGTCACTAAACCTCTCGACGACCGGAGGGGGTACGTTTAAAGCTCGATTCATGTCACGTCTCCGTTCCATCAGTTCCGAGAAGTATCAGTCACAAAAAATATGTTTTATTGTTATTTAAGTGGCGCTGTCTATACTGAGCCAGCGCAGTCACGATCCGAACGTCAGTCAGTCTCACTTCAGTCACCTTATCGTCAAAAAATAATTTCTTCTCAACGATATTTTTCTGTTTTGACTGACGTGTTTTATCATTGTTTGGAAAAAATGTGGTGTGACTGGTCGCACAGCACATAACTTTCTCTTACCTTCGGTACCCGAGTGAAAATTATTAAAAATGATAGAGGGATACACACACCCGCACCAGGGACACACATTTTTCTTCTGGTCACTTTCGATCTACTGTGCATGGGTGTCCCTAAAGGTTCACTATGCAGGCCTGTTGTGGGCGTCAGTAGCGTATTCAGGTGGGGGCGAAGGGAGGCACTCCCCCCCTCGTGCATCCGACTTTCCGCCCTCAAAGGCTAGTTACGCCGCTGGTGGGCGTGTATATAAATTTTGGAAAAATTGAAAAAAAATACTCAAAAAGTACAGTGAGGGACAATATTAAGTCCCACACATTTGTTTTCTACCTGTGATTATTTCATTGTTTTAAAAAAAAATATATATTTTTTAAAGGAAATTTTCTTGCTCTCTTGTATTGAAAATTCTCTTGCACGCTAAAATTTGTTATCATAAAATTTTCTCTTCTTTTTTAAAATAATTTATTTATACGTTTATTTATAAAAAATAGCCTTTCCATCATACTAAGTGAAGATTTATTTTGTTATCGTATAAGAAGAAATATTCTCTTAGTTTTAGGAAATTTTTTTTTATTTACTCGGTTTGTCACTGCTGATGGCGAGTTTGCCCTTTTAAAGGAGACCAAAAGAATGCCAACTCAGCAACATGAGGGGGGAAAGAGAGAGAACCACCCACTGTTCATCTCCATCGCCATTGCCATCACCATCTACGATCACAATGTGCGAGAAGCGAGCGATGAACGCTTTATGATCTTCCTACCCCTCTTTTGTATATGACTGGGTGGGACTCAATAAAAAACGATCGACTTCCCTAACGAAAATGAGACTCCCCTCCTCTATTCCCACCCCCTTCAAAGTTTCATCTTAAACAAGTATCCATCTCATATAATAATGGATCTTTTTTCTTTATTAATTCTTCTTTTATTTATTTAAACTTGGAACGTTTTGCAAATACTTTAGAGTTTAAATATTTACTAATAACTAGCCGCAAATCCCGCCTTCCGCGAGCAATTGCCCTCCTTCGGTGGACATGTTGATTGCAAATTTTGGTATATCAGTAAATTTTTTGTGAAAATTGTTTGAAGTACACTTTACTGATGTATTTCAGATTTTTCAAATTCATTTTCCGGCTCTTCTTCCATAGAGCCAATGTTGAATCCCTATGTGGATATATATATATATATATATATATATATATATATATATATATATATATATATAATATATTGCTATTATTCAAAATGTCTCTTGGACTACAAGCAAAAATTATTTTGTGTGTGATTAGGCTTATAAATGTCTTCACTTACTTCGTATAGGATTTTAATTTTTAATCAGTTTACTGTAAAAATAATGGGCTAGATTATTTAAAATTAGGGTGGGCGGGAGGGGGGGAATACAATATTAATATTTAGAGTTTGAGACTTATTTATTTTTATGAAAATTAGTCCTAAAAATTCGAATAAAAATTATTTTCAAAAATAATAAATCATTTCTATGATAAGCTCTTCTTGTTCTGATTATAATTCGTTATTTTTTCTCTCTCTTTGAGTGTGCGTGTGTCGGTGTTCAAGTATGGGTGAAATAATTCCCTCTGGTTTCCTTGGAATTTCCTGCAGGCCATTTGGACCAGTTTATCACGCCCCTCACTCTCTCAGTGATATATTGATATGGCCGGGGTTCAATTTCATATATAGACAGCTAGCAGCCGTATGGTAGGGTTTTATCTTGATGTAGGACCAATCACTTCTATAACTCACAACCGAACAATAAGTTACGCGGCGGTCTGAGAAATTAAATACGTATAAAAGCGAAAACAACCTGGATCTATTTTATAGATACGAAAAATATTTATTTTTACTCTTGAAAAAAAAAAGCGTTGTAACACATAACTTTTCGCAATTTAATTGCTCCCGATATTTTTAATCACTTAACTAGGTTCTAATGTTATTTTTAAATTTTCATTTTCAAACTTATTATTACTTTTTGACTATATTTATTCCTTTTGGTTCACGGGCCACCAAACGACATATCTTTTTTTCTAATGAACATTGACAATCTCAAATAACTTCATTTTTATATCGTTGAATGAATAAATTCTAAAAGAGGGGGGGGGGTTAGCACCAAAATGAGAGCTATGATTTGTCTTTATTTATATATTTTATTTACACAGCTGACGTTTCGGTTCTATGTTTGAACCATCTTCAGAGCTGGCAAAAAGTCATGGTGAATTTTTATTTCAAGGCCTGACCATTACATTGTGTATATATTTTTATTATAGGTCTATAATAAGGGTCTAAAAATGTATAAATCTACCAAGACACGCTCATAAAGACATCCCAGCTTTGAAGTAGAACCAATACTAGAACTGTTCAAATAAAATATATAAATAAAGAAAAAACTATAGCTGCAATCTTTCATTTTAGTGCTACCCTCTATTAATATTACATCACAGCTCTTCAATTAGGAAATAACAAAATGTTATTTTAATGAATTTTAATCATATTAAAGTTCTTTTGAATAAAATTTGATGAATGCCACCATAAGACAATGCAAGCCTGAACTCCCAAAAATGTCAAACGAAGAGGTTTATATTTCTGAATTTTATTTACTTGTGACTCAACTATTGTAAATTATGTTCCGAAAAAAAAGTTTTTATCCTTTTGAGCACAACACAAAAGACATGAAAATCAGAGACAGGATGGATAAAAAGCGTCAAATGTTATTGTACTACAATACTATCAAGGGTGCAGTTGACACCCTTGATCAAGCAATAAATACTTACAGTTGTAAAAGAAAAACAAGTAGTTGGCTAATGATAATATTTTACAAGATGATTGACTTTTCAGACTACAATGCCTATATATTGTGGACAAAAATAAATCCTACATGGAACGCCAATCAACTTATTAAAAGAAGATTGTTTTTAGAAGAAATAGGTAAATCACTTATAAAAGAACATATTACGAAAAGATCACATATGCCACGAATTCTTGTTAAGTATTGTAAAAAAAGTTCAAGAAGAATTTCTTATTGAAGCTTCTACAAAACGCGATACGAATGAAAGAAAATTGAAAACGAGGAAGAAACACATTTTTAAAGGAATTAGTGATGTAAAAACAAATATTATATGTGAAAAGTGTAATTAGACACGTTTGCGAAAATGTTTTAAAAAGAAAAAATGGTTTTATTTGGACTAATATAATGTGGGGTCAAAAATGACCCCAAACAGTACGTGTCTATAGCTGATCGGAGCAGTGCAGCAGGGTTAAAGTATTACTTCGGTCAGTTAACTGATATTGTAATTATTATCTCTTCCAAGATGTCGAGGACTAAACGTCCCCATTTTCAAGAAAAGGCTTTATTTATTGTTCTGATGATGATCTCAAGTACTCCAGAAACGTTCTCAAAAGTAGAATAATGTTTAAAAAAAAAAAGTATTGTTTTTTATTTAGATTTTCTTTTAAATATTTTTGACTCGAATGCCTCCCACTAGGATTGCCAATTATATACGGCCCATTCGTTTTATTTAGTAAGAATAAATATAGCCTACGAATGATATATAGCCACCCTCGAATTGTAAAAGTGATCTATGTGTTTGACATTTTCCTCTCTAATTGACTTTGACCCATTTGTATTTGTATATATTTGTTGATTTTTGCTTGCTATGTTTCCAAAGCAAAATCTAATTTTTCCTTTCGCCAATTGGCTTTGTGATCAAAGCATCTAATTCTCCATGTTACTGGTTATACTAATAATAACGTCTTCCAATTTTCCTTTGAGCTATCAAAACCCGCGCGGCTTTTCTTCTATATATATAAATTAATATGTACGCATAGAGAATAGAAGAGAGACGAGAAATATTAAATTATAATTATTCATTAGGGAGATTTTCGACATAGACAGGATGTTAGTTGAATTTTTTTTTTTTTTTTGCCTAGAATTCATATAGGTTTATGGATTTTTCTTTGTCTTATTTTATTCCAGCACTTGTGTTAATATTTGATAAATATTTACTAAAGAAAAATAGTAAATAAACGAATTTTCTAAGAAATTGAATTTCGGATTCCCAGCCATTGACCAAAAGACAATTTTGAAAATGGACTGTGAAGAGAGAAACAACTAAAATCAAATGATTCGTAAGGTTATGGAGTTACTGTTCGTCTGATGATAACGGAATTTTATTTATTTATTTATTTATTTTTAGTCGATTGAAAAAAGCTTTTTTTGTACAACATTTGTTCATTGGATACATCGTATTAAATAAATAACATCAAACGAGAGAAAAAGTATGTTTTAATAGAATTTGAAAATTCAATTAAATATATTTTTTAATTTATTACGTTTTTAATATTAATAAAAAAAAGTGATAGGGATTCAAGAGAGAGAGAATTAATAAAAAAAAAAAAAAAAAAAAAAAGAGACGAATTTATTTTGAAATTTGAATAATAAAAAAAATTTTGATCAAATTTTTCCTTCATGTTTATAAAAATCTGGTAATTCCACTACCGAAGGTAAGAGAAAGTTGTGTGCTGTGCGCCAGTCACACCAGATTTTTTGTGTCGACACGTATTTAGTTTCCGACAGTACGGAACATTCCATTTTCAAGATGTACAATTTATAAGTATGGGAAAATATTTATATTTTGTTACCATGGCAACCATTTCTCCTATCTTTTCTATGGAGTACAAGAGTAAAGTGGTCTTCAGAAGATTTCAATGACAAAATGAGAATATACATTTTAAAGAGAATCTAAAAAATAATTGATTTTTGAATTAAAAAAAAAAAAATCGTTGGAGCAAATTTAGAGAAAATCGAAAAAAACTGAAAAAGTGCATCAGTAAAGTACTAGTACTCTTTGGCCGATTTTGTTCAAAAGCTTCGTGTCACGTCCCATGGGGGTGCCTAACTTAAATATAAAACTTTTGAACAAAATCGGCTAAAAAGTACTAGTACTTTACTGAAGCACTTTTTCAGTTTTTTTCGATTTTCTCAAAATTCGCTTCAACGATTTTGATTAAAATACAAAAATCAATTACCATGTTTATAAATTTGACATCTTGAATTCTAATATATATATATATAGGCGGAAACTAAATATATGTCGATACAAAAAATCTGGTATGGGAAGCACAGATCCCAAATAACCACTTCAAAGTGATACAATCCCTTGAAAAATTAGCTTAAAATTAAGTTTGAGAATATTGGGAATATCAGCGTTTCATTCTGGATTAACACCGATATACAAACACGCAGACTCAAAAATAAGTAAAGGATAGAAAAGACGGAGCTTCTATTTTCTTTTTTTTGAAAACTAAAATAAAAGAAGAAAAGAATTTCTAGATGACAAGAGTCTGTTTCATTAAATAAAAAAAAAAAGAGCAAATATACCAGTAAGAACAAAAAGACGAATAGTGAGCGAATAAAGGAGCGTTTTGCTTGCTAATCTAGGTGAACTTTTATTATCTGCCTATTAGCGTATTCGGAGAGTCTCGTTAGAAGAGAGAGAGAGAGAGAGAGAGGTTACAGGGTTTCCCGACCAAGGTAGAGATTAATTGGCAAGATTACAGTCTAATGATCAGCCTGCTGTGCTTTGCTGCTTCGTCATCAATGCTCTGCCCTACTGTTGGAGTTTGAGCAAACCTCAGCAGAGCCATCAGCCATGAGAAATGAAAAAAAAATCCCAAGAAATGACAGATAATTATATAGGGTGCGTTGCAATCTTTTTTGCAAATCTTGAGAAATGGCTTGCTTAACAAAATTGAACGGGGGAGGAATTAACTCTTGCACTCTCTATTTAAAAAAATTCTAATAACGTTAAAAATAATGTGTGAGAACAATTAGAAGGGTGATCCATTTATTAATTATTTGGTAAATATCAAAATTGGGGAAAAAAAACCTTTTAAATGTGTAAAAAGTTTCAAAGAAGACCCCCTTTTGAATCGAAATTAACATGCACTAACAGTGGCTATATGGAAGGAAGAGCCTGAAAATGAATTTAATAATCTGAAATATTACACCAGCAAAGTGTTTTCTCTTTTTCTCTCTAACCCTATCATGCGTTTTTGCAACCAAAAAGGAGAGAACAGGCCGGCCCGTCGCACTGTTGAAAAAAGGAAGGAAGAGACAGACATAAAAAGAACTTTATCCCCATGACCTCCCGTGATTGGAACAAGCTCCCTGCGTCTATCTTCCCCAAAACCTACAATCTTCAGACTTTCAAGTCTAACCTCAACAGGCATCTTCTCAGTTCCCGCAGTTGAGTTTCCCCTTTATGCTTCTCCTTTTGTTTTTATTTTCTTTCTGACTGCATGTGACTATTGGTCATTATAGGTCTTCGGACCTTATGCACCCATTCCAAAAAAAAAAAAAGAGAAGTACTGGCTTTATCAGCTCGGGCAGCTCGAGGTCGCCATCCACGTACCCACAAGATGTGAGCCCTTGAGCGAACTTCTGATAATGACACATCTTGTGTCGAAATACGTATAAAGTGTTAAGGTGCGCGTCTCGGGGCTCTAATTTTGGGAGATTCCAGCAGGCCACAATTTTGAAGCTATCGACCTCAATTTTTTAAAAATTAAAGCTATTTAAAATATCTACAACTTATAGAAGCCCTTTTTTTGATTTTCGAAAAAATAATTTTTTTTTTAGATTAATCGCATTTAATAAAAGATATTTTTAAAAAATATCTATATCTTACAGATAATTAAATTAGTAATCATTGTGTTAAAAAATAATTAATTTTTTACCCTTAATTAATTAGCTGGAATCTTTCAAATGAAATGGCATAAATCCCTTGTATTCCTATGGGAAAAACTAACGCCATCTCTTGCTGCCTAGAGTAGGCTAACTCGGTAGTGAATCGTCTTTTAACGGCTTTTCGAGACGCGCACCTTAAATAAATTATTGAAACAAAAAATCTTGTGTTATCTTATTTGGATTTAATTCTCCTATTAAAAATAGTGTAATATTCCAGACATTATTGTATGGTGTGATGCTCTAGCCTTTAAAAGCTCTTCACCTTATTTTTGTTCAATCCAAATTTTATAATTTTTTGATTATAGTTCGACTCAGGGAGCACAATTTTGCCCCCAAACACATCTCGCAAAGTTGCTACCCTAAAGAGGAAAGCTGGAAGGGTGAACCCGAGCCAGATATGCGGTTTTTTTTTTTAGGAAAAAAATCAAATAAAATTCACGCTCTGCAGGCTTCGCGATTAATAATAATATAAAATAACTGTTTATTGACTATTTAGTTTTTTTTATTAGATCCAATGTAACGCAAAGTGGCGACGGCATCATGATTAGTGCACTGGGTTGTATTGATGTTGATGTTGGCTTGAAAAGGGGAGCCACAGAGCTAATGTGGTCCATTATGTGCCAAGCTTCCATCACGATGATGCGACAATCCACCCTCTCTCAGAGGAGCCCAAGGTAGCTACTACGAAGGTACCACCAGGTACTCAAGCCTAATTGAAGGGGATGATCCCTTGGGGTGGATTCCCTCGCGTGCACGCACCTGTCATGCATGCTCACGCGTTCTCTCCCTCTATTAAGAATGAAGCAAAGCACCATCCATACATACATAGCACTCTCACTCATTCTTTCATCTATTCTCTTAGTTAATTCTAACGAAAATATTTCCTTTCTTTATTTTAAAATTTTGAAAAACCCCAAGACGAAAACTTGAAAAAAAAAAAAAAAAAAAAAATAGATTTTTCTGGGTTCAGTTTCCACTGATATATATATATATATGGGACATTCCACGCCAACTCGACCACTTTTGAACCCGACCATTTTTGATTTGGCTGAAACTTTGTCATCTTTTTATACCCTATTGAAAACGTGTCTGAGAATATTTTCAAATTTTTTGACCCAGCCAAAAAAAGTTATAGCATTTTCAAAAAACATCGACTTTTTTTTTAAATAACCGTAAAACTGAACAAAAATTAACTTATCATAGGGGTTTGGGGGGGGGGGGTTTGCCCAAGATTTAAAATTTTTATTATTCTAAATAAAATGCTCAAAATCATCACGAGTTACAAACTGTCAAAATTAAACAATTAAAAATTAAATATGTTTTGGTAATTTGAGACCCATTTGTAGTATAGAAAAAAAAATATTGCCCCCCCAGAAAAAATTTGCCCCCCAAGAAAAGTTGAAATGACGCACTCTTATCATAAAAAACATTTTGAAAATGTCTTGTATGTGTTTAGTGTGTTTAATTCTTTAATTAATCTAGAATTGAATGGAATTTAAAGCGGCTCATGGAAAAAAAACTTCATAATTAATAAACTAAACATAGAATCTTTTTGGGCATTTATCTATTCTTTAATTAATCTAGAATTGAATGGAATTTAAATGTACTATTCAGAAATAAATATGACAAAATTTTACAGATTCATCTTGAACATTTTTTTTTATTTTGTACATTTTCGAAAAAAAAAATTCGGTTTTCAGAGTGGGATTATTTCGCATTTTTTTTTTTATTGAAATTTTTTTCCCTCCCCTTATTTATCATGACGGTGCTCTTAAATTCTACCCAAGGGCGGATACAGGGGGGGGGGTAAAGGGATAATTACCCTCCCCCCCGAGATTTGAAAAAAATGTCTTTTTTTCGATAAGTTAATTTTTGTCAGTTTTACGGTAATTTAAAAAAAAAAGTCAATGTTTTTTACAGACACACACAGACAGACAGACCATGTTACGAATGTGTTGACACTGAAACGAATACTTGCTCTCTCTATATATTAACATATATAGAGGTAAGAGAAAGTAAAATGAAAATATTTTCTATCTAGAAATTAATTTTGAAATTTGATTATAAACACTCGACATGTTGTAGTTAATATTAGCCTAACCTTCCTACCTATTGATTGAGAGAGAGAGGAAAACTTTTTGCAAATTAATACCTAATTTCCCAAGAGACTACAAAATCAACCACTAAATATTAATATATCAACAAGCAAAATGTCAACAATAGGCAATAAAACGAACGAGACGATTAAAAAAATGTGAATAAATGTTTTATTATTCGAATTAAAGCGACGTAACCTTCTTCAAGTGAACAAATTGAACAGCCCTTTGCAATTAATTTCAATATATATAAACACATAACTGGCCATTTAAATATACATATGCCTTCTTCCGACCCTTTTCTCCACAACCTATTAGCCATTTCTGCTTCGATTTCATTCTTTTTCTTACTTCGATATTATAAATATCCTTTATTAATATAGTATGCAGACAAATGATATAATTAGACAAAATAGACATTAGCCAATAAACAATTCACCTCAATCACATTTATTTATTGTAAATATTTCGATATCAATACAATGATATTATCATCAGTGCATACTAAAAAATATAGTAAAGTATTACAAAAAATAGTTATTAAACAAAAAATATTAATACTTCACTCACAAAATGTCCAGGCGAATTAGACATATTTTGTTTTATAATTTTTATGGCAACTTTTTTATAATTTTTTGTCAACATTTTGAATTATTTTTTCACCTGGACATTTTGTGAGTGAAGTATTGATATTTTTGTTTATTAACTATTTTTTGTAATACTTTACTATATTTTTTAGTATGCACTGATGATAATATCATTATATTGATATCGAGATATTTGCAATAAATAAATGTGATTGATGTTAATTATTTATTGGCTAATGTCTATTTTGTCTATTTCTATAATCTAATTATTATTTATTTCTAATATAATATTATTTACTTACGGTATATTCTTGAAATACCAGGTTTCTTTGCATGGAGATCATGTCCCGAATAAAATTGATTAAAAATGATCGAGGGATCCACACGCTCGCAGCAGGTCTGCATAATGAACCTTTAGGGATACACACGCCCACACCAGGGACACAATCCTATCTAGTTCCATCCAGTATCTTTTTTATTTAACATGTATGTCTCCCTCACTATCGGCATCTATTTATTAATTAAACAAATTTATTAGATTTATTTATTTAATTCTTTACAAAACATTTTCAGTGCATTGGGTGCATTTGACGATAATTTCTTGAAATGGAAGATTTATTGCAACTCTCACTACCAAGGTATTATGGTATAGTCAGTTTGCTGCTTTTTATTATTACAAACTGACCTATTGCTATTGAGAGTTGCAATAAATCTTCAAGAAAACATTTTAAACATTCTTTAAAAATTAATTTTAAATTTAATTGTTTTTTAATTGCGTAGATCCGCCACTATATATCACAGTTAATAGTTATTTAAGTGTAGCATCTTCATTGGGGTAGCACAGATATCTGTTCTAGGGCCCAGGAGTTCACATCCCCCAAAATGTTCCCTTTAGTATTCCGCTAAAGAACTAAATGTCTATAAACACTGACAGATGAAACGATTCGGCTTTCATTTTCCAAAGTTATATTAGCCACAATAGAGTTATTTAAATTACACTCACAATTATTTTAAGCAGATCCCTAATATGGTAAATAAATAAATTTTGACATTTTTGCTTGCCCTGAGGATGAGTGAGACTAGCACCCGAAACGTCGGCAACGAAATATAAAGCTTTTTATTCCACCTGGCTGCTGTCCGGGGGGTCCCGTCGCTATCTTCCAAATAATAATATGATTTTGAGGTGGCAATTCTATTTTATTTGATTAATTCAAAAACTTATTATTTTATTTTCTTCCGTTCTGCTCGTCGCTCATTGATTTTAAAACGAAGTTTTTAATTGATTTTTTAACAAGCAATTTAATTTATTCAAGCCCTCTTCTTTTTAAGTACTTGTTGCAGTGCAGAGAGACGCCCTTTTTTTTCAAAAGGACTTGCTCTCTCTCTCGCTCTCGTCCTTTATTCGTTTTACGTTCTGTTTTCTCTAAAAGAGAAAAGAAAGCTTTACTGTTGCTATCTCTTAAAAAATCTAATTTTCCTAAATTCTATCAAATGCCGATTTAGGTCTTTTAAGAATAAAAAAATAAATAAATTGTTGAGATGTGAAACTGAAACAAGGTTGTTTGGAATTTTAGAAAGAAGAAGCAATATTTATTTATTTGTTAGGAGAAAAAAAAGCAGAAATTTTTTAATAGCGAAAAAATAAATATTTATTTGTAAATTTTGATTTTTCTTCAAAAGTTCTTGATTCGAATTTTAATTTCATTTGTCCTCCAATTTTGTTTTTGATTTTCACTTTCTCTTACCTATGTATCTACACTTGTAGTACTAGTAGTAATATATATAGAGAGAGAAAGTATTGGATTCATGTCAACAATTATATGTCGAGATTTTGATTGATATACACGTTTTGAGGTCCACTTGAGTCCAAAAAAGTGGTTTTCTCGACATGGTCTGTCTGTAGGTGTGTGTTCAATTTTAAGCATGAAGAAATTGTGCTAGGAGGTTGAAATTTTATATTTAAGTTTTGTACTCTCTTGGATCGTGAAAATAAGCTTTTAAACAAAATCGGCCAAAGAGTACTAATACTTTACTGATGTACTTTTTCAGTTTTTTTTCGATTTTCTCAAAATTCTCTCCAACGATTTTGATTAAAATTCAACAATCAATTATTTTTTAGATGCTCTTTAAAATGTACCATCTATTGCAATAGTATTGAGAATAAAGCCCGGAAGTTAGGCAGCCCAAATGGCAGCTGGTCTGTCTAAGAAATATCTTTTTCAAATCAGACATTAGGGCGATCGGCCTTTATTACCATAAAAATTTATCTTTTTAATATATTAGTGAACCTGTACCATTTTGGCTGCCTAACTGCTGGGCTTTATTCTCAATACTATTGCAATAGATGGTATATTCTCATTTTTCCATTGAAATTTTCTGAAGACCACTTTACTCTTGTGCTTCATAGGAAGGATAGGAGAAATGGTTGCCATTGTAACAAAATATAAATATTTTCCCATACTTGAATTCTAATATATCTGCTGAAACTAAATATATCTCGGCACAAAAAAATCTGGTGTACAGAACACAACTTTCTCTTCTCAAAGGAATGAGAAAGTTGTGTACTGAGCCACCAGTCACACCAGATTTTAAAATTTAAAATTTTCTTAAATTGAAAATTTTTTAAACATAAGTAAAATGCCCAACTTATTTGACATACGAATTTAGAGGCCAGTCCGATTCTTAATCCATCTTCTATCTAATGATAAATAAATATAAACTATATCCAGTATTAAAACTTAATTAGCCGAGTAGTTTTTGATGTTCTTTTTTTTACTTGGATTGCAGTTAAAAGAATGATGATGCTAACGAGAGTCGCAGAGAAAGTGTCCCTCGTTTTATGAATCCACACTGACCTTATCAAACAAAAAAAAACTTTGCACCGTGAAGGGCAAGGGCATTTATTAATGACTGCGCCCCTAATCGGATCATCCACTTATTTTTAATGAAATTGTAATCGCTCTCCTCGTTTATTTGTTTGAACTATAACGAGAAAACGATATATTTTTTTTTTCCATTTCATTAAATAAAAATAAAGAAAAGAATCTACTAATAAAAATCGGGTTTGTTTTATAGAGTTGGTATTAGAGTTAGCATTAAACGAAAATAATATAAAATGTTATTATAATGCACAATGAAATTAAATATGCATCAGCGTTCTATTCTTAAATATTTTTGATTGCCAACGTTTCAGCATGGATTTCTCTGCCTTCATCTGGTCTAAATTAATTAAAAACTTCATCTTCTTTCTTCGTTTGCTCACCCTTAGCTTAACATAATCAGTTTATTAGTACAGGGTGTTTTGTAAAAAATTCGAAAATATATTTCTTTATTTATAATTTTTGTCGAAAAAGGGAGATTTGGACCCCCTATCTTCCCTCTCCTGACTACTGCCAAAAATACATTTTTTTTTCTCTGCGGGACCCTATTCTAGAATATCCAATTAACTTGATTAAGTTTGAACAGGGATCTTCTTTGAAGAAGCCGACACCCTAGCCCACTACACCAGCGAGCCCCCTATTTCATGAATAAAGAATATTGAAGCTTACTATGGGTCGTTTTGATAACTTACCTACCCCAATATTAAAATAGCCTCCCTAAGCGAGAAATAGTGTTGTTTGTCCTTCAGGATTAAAACAGCTGAAGGACAAACACCAGTATTTCTCCCATAGGAAGGCTATTTTAATGTTGGGGTAGGTAAGTTATCAAAACGACCTATTGAATATATTGTAGGTGAAGGGAAAGGAGATATTTCGGTTTGAAGATCAAGTTTATGCTTGGAGTTTGCTTGACTATTATTTTATTTAGTTATTCTAAATTTTGTTCAAATCACATTTAAATAGGATTTTCGATTTAATATTTATACAAATAAGGTTAACGTCAAACAAAAGTTTTTACTTTTTGGTATTACAGTATTATTATAAAAAAAAAAAAAAATTAAGATAAAGTCACCATTATGAGACTCATTCAGGGATGAAATTCGTAGAGACAGGTGTATTCACAGCATCCAAATAAAATGTCACATCTATAGACTCGTGTTCAGATGAAAAGTAAAATCACCGTAACTCGTTATGGTTTAAAGGCGACCTTTTCAAACGGAATTTTACTTTCATTTCCCTTACATTTTATATACATTTATTCTTTCAGCTTAACATACTCTCGGGTCTTGCCTGTTCCCCCCCTTTTACAGATAATCGTGCAGAACTCTCCAATTGATTGAGTTAGATTTAACAATATTCTACAGGCATATTCGATAGGTTTAATCAATTAGGGTTCTGATTACTCGTAATTAAAAACCGAAGCAGTTTAATTACTTTAATTAATAGTCCCAAGAGCTGGCGACGAAAATGGGCAAGAGTTGTCTGAAGGCTAATACTTTCAGAATAGGTTGCATTTTAATGATGGAAAGATTCTCTAGA